>CABEEJ010010182.1:0-15195 GCA_901482245.1 Timema douglasi
CTAGTCTGTGACTAGGCAGACTGGTGGACAAGCTTACGAGGTTTTTTGAAGCGGCATGAGAGATCAGTCTCAAATTTTCAATGTTGATTGCAAGTAGTGTGTAGTGTTTTGTTGAGCGGACCGTGCTTGCAAATACAAACGTGTGAAAGTGAAAATATTTATAAATAAATAGTATTCAAAGTGAGGATATTGTAGCTACACATGAAGACAAATGGCGATTTTTTAGACGCATCTAGAGTGCGCGAGTGTTTGGTTTTGTAGAAACTAGAATAATATTGTATAAACGTAAACATGTTTGATGTGTTTGGCTCCGTTAAGGGGCTTCTCAAAGTAGACTCCGTTTGTATCGACAATAATGTGTTCCGATTGCACTATAAGGCAACCGTTATTATTTTGATTGCATTTTCCCTACTAGTAACTTCTCGACAATACATTGGAGACCCGATCGACTGCATCACAGACGAAATCCCGTTGCATGTCATGGACACGTACTGCTGGATTTACTCTACGTTTACGATACCGAATCGAATGGGTGGACGAATAGGTCATGATGTCGTACAACCCGGGGTAGCGAACCACGCGGGGGAAGAAATAAAATATCATAAATATTATCAGTGGGTTTGTTTTGTGTTGTTCTTCCAAGCCATTTTGTTTTACGTACCGCGTTACCTGTGGAAGACTTGGGAAGGCGGGAGAATCAAAATGCTCGTTTTGGACCTGAATTGCCCCCTTGTGAACGAGGAATGTAAAACGGACCGTAAGAAACTCCTGGTGGACTATTTTTCCACTAATTTACACACTCAGAACTTTTACGCCATAAGATTCTTTATATGTGAAATTTTAAACTTCATAAACGTTGTGGGTCAGATATATTTCATGGATTTTTTCCTTGACGGGGAATTTACCACGTACGGGTCTGATGTCGTGAAATTCACAGAGATGGAACCCGAGGACCGCGGTGATCCGATGAGCAGAGTCTTCCCCAAGGTGACGAAATGCACATTCCATAAGTTTGGTCCTTCAGGGACTGTCCAGAAGTTCGACGGCCTGTGCGTGCTCCCGTTGAACATCGTGAACGAGAAGATCTACGTGTTCCTGTGGTTCTGGTTTGTGCTGCTGTCTATAGTGACCGGCATATCCCTGCTGTATCGGGCCGCCACCGTATTGGGCCCTCAAATTCGTATGTATCTTCTACGGGCCCGCTCACGCTTGGCACCCCACAACGAGATAGAGACGATCTCGCGCAAGTGCCAAATCGGGGATTGGTTTGTTCTGTACCAGCTGGGTAAGAACATAGATCCTCTAATCTACAAAGAACTTGTGGCGGATCTAGCTAAAAAGCTAGACGGGAAGGAAACCGTATAAAAAATATTATTAGAAAAGTGCTTATACATGAGTTTCTAACTTTGGTTTTCTTCCTCAAATAAAAGTGACTATTTAAAATTTTTAAATTGACATTAATTCGAAAGAAAATGAGGCGAGAATCTAGACACTTTAGCTATGAAGGCAAAGTAGAACATTCCTAGACGCCAAGTAAGTTTAGAAATCTAACCTCTACTTGGTTAGTGTGGAGAATTATGGTCAAAACAATAAATATACTATTAGAGAGGTTTCGATTTGTAATAGTTGCTTTTGCAGGGGGGGGAAAAAAGGGTACCTACTGCCTCTAATGTTATGCACCATCTTTGGTCTGACCCTCAAAATATGTAGGCTTAGCTTATTTAAACTTTGAAATATTATATTTAGAAATTGTTGTGGGATGTTAAATTTAGGTCTGGCGCTTATCTGAATTTACATAAAACTTCGATTGTTTACCTTATGAGGGAATAATTCAAATCCTGGAAAGGAGTTTGCTAGCTATAACTAAGCACTAGTACATTCTTTTTTTTTAAATCTTATTTATACGCATTAATAAACATATTCTCTTTCCCCCTCAATCCATTTACACCGGTAGGCCAAAGATGGTTCAGTTGCCAAGACTTCCTGTGATTACTTAGAAGACTGGTTTTCTTAATCAGGTTGCCTTTCAAGAGAAACTACAGTGATTATTATCACTGATTTAAACATTTCCAAGTTTTCTATTTTATAAGTAACACAATTATTTACATATTAAATGTTCTTACACAAAATTGTTTACACATTAAGATGAACTTCATATAAATCTAGATAGGCTACCCATATGTTTTTGTAAATTGAATCACTAAATTTTGTTTCCATTAATTTGTCTTCATGTTTCGGTAACATTTTTTTTTATCTTGGAACTGATTTTATGGACTAATGTAAGTTGTTGCAGTTGATCATTTCAAATTTGACACCTATTCCAAATATAATAGTGCCATTTTGTAGCTGCTTTTTATAAAACTGGCACTTAAATTTCAGGATATTACCCAAAAACTAAGTTAGTTGTATTGTTATTTTTCACAAATGTTTCAAATTCACTCCACATTATGTAAGCTATTGCTAGCTTATAAAAGTGTAATCCCTTTTTATTACGAACTTTCATTTTTTAAATATGCTAATTAAAGCGGTTTTCCATTAAAAAAATCGTTGGACATTTGCAGATTTTACTGCAAGTGCCCTTGGCTTAGCTCTCCAATGTTGGTGTGTGATTTAAGGCCCAGTCGCACTGGCATGTTGGATGCGCACGCACTCGTAAAGCACACTTGCAAGACATGTTGCATTTGTTTTCTGTCTAAACAAAGACTGTCTACAATAAAATGTTGGTAAAAGTAATTTCAACCAATATGACTCAATCATCAAAGTCATATTAAAGTTTACAAACATGAGTTAAACTATAATCAATTTAGATATATTAACATGCTATCCATTTTACTATATATTTTCATGAACTTTTATCTTTGACCAAATGTATAAACAATTGCTTTAGTTGAAAACAAGTCATTATTGCACCTATATTTGCTTCTCATTGGTTGAATACAAGCCAACACATCTACACACTCAACAGATGGGCACTGTTCATGTCCTTCTGACACGTGTTACCCATATGTTACTGAGGTTTCATGTGCTATTGTAGACTAACTATATTAAGTGTGAGAGTCCAACAAGCCGTTGCGACTGGCTGTAGATTTGGCCAAATTGGTTCTTTTTTTTTATTATCAAAGAGGATGGCAATGCATTCCTCTGGTAGTCTTGCTTTGAGGCTGAAAATCTCCTATGTGTCACTGGTGCTGTGTTTTGATTGTCAACCATTCAAGCTAGACCTTATTTGTTTCTTTGTTAGGGCACATCATCCATTATATTTTTCATTATCTTTAAACCATATAAATAATCGATTTAGTTTAGCCATCGCTGTTAAGTTCACCAAACATATTATATAATGTGAAAATTTTAACTCTCTCGAAAGTGGCAGGTCTAAATAACTCATTTTGGTAATCTTAATAGAATAATTATGGGAAGTTTATCTGAACTAAGCCTAATATTGCAAACTAATAGTTAATTTCACCTTTGATTCTATATCTTAACATGAGATTATTTTTTTTGTTAACTTTCATAATGGTTAGTATCAAGAAGTTATGCCTAAACATCATCTCCAAAAACAGTTTGTAAATACCAGTTATCATATTGGTTGTCCAACTAATCTATTGTAGGTATATCCTTTTGAAAATGTATGGTGACTGTTTATAGTCTTCCTGGCAAGGTGACTTTGCTATAAGACTCCTTTTCGCCGAGACAGCTCAAAACACATAGATATTCAAACACATTTATATTTTGTCTCTTAAAAATAATTATGTAAAACTATTATCTTGGCATTTCCAAATGTCTGGTTCTTTTCTCCTTGTACACAAGGTGAGCACTTTTTGCAGTGTTTTTATACAAGCATACTTTAATTGTTAAGTACTTGTAACACACTAAAAGGATTTATACTCAAAAACCATAGCCTTTTTATAGAAAAAAAGTGTTATAACATTACCTAAAACTATCACAAAAAAACGTCAAAGGGGTTTAAAGCTTAATATTTATAAGTTCCAAGTTAATGATCAGGCAGGGTTTATATAATGATACTGGTGTGAGAGTTTTTTTTAGTCGAGTAACATCTTCCAATCATGAAGAACCCAGCCAGTTCAAGTTACTGCTTGCCTTGTGAACCATACTCAAAATGTTCCCCTAGAGTTAAACGTAGACACAGGCCTGTGGGTCTATTCAATTTTCTTAATAATAAATAATGGTAAGAATATAAAATGAATAGTAAAACTTTAAAACCGATTTATGTGCCAATATTTTTCAATATCTATCTTTCTAATCTGATAAATGAGTATTACATTTTCCTTATTTTACTTTGGTTCAATTCCCTTTGTTAAGGTGACACATTTTGTTCATTACCCTAGATATGTTATTATTAATGCAATTCTTTGTCTTGTAAAAATTAAATTTTGATGCCAGATAATCTAGACTGTTGGTAGTTATTATCTATTAGAAAAGTAAATAGCCTATTTCTTTAGAATTATAAGTTAATACATGCTTTTGCGTATAATCGTGCTAACAAACCGCAATCTATTTAGAATGCCATAGATACTTAACCATCCAATTTTGATTGCTTGAAAATAAGTTTTTCTAAAAACTATATTGTTTAGTTACTGTCATAATTCCAACTAGGCCTAAATTCTCTTAAATTCATCATTAGTTGTTTGGAGAAAATCTTGGAAAAAAGTGCTAAAGTTTCCTATTTATAGACTGTATTTGTGTTTGTATGATATTTATTTTTTTCCCAAAGGCGTTTTAGATTGTAAATTTGTTTCTATGCAAGTTAAGTACAACTTTATAAGGGACCAATTTTATCTTTATGTCATACATAGTCTATGTTTAATCTAACACACTTTGTTAACTGCACAAGCTTATTTCATGTGAAATATGTTGCTGTTTTTTTTTAAGAACTATTTAAACAGTGTAGTTTCTTGTTACAGTGTCACCTTCCCAATGTACATTGTAAATTAATATAAAATACAGAATATTATTATTAATTTTATTTACTTGAAAAGCCAATGTGTTAATTTTCTAGCTAATCTGTGATTACTTATTGATCACAAGGCAAAATATTTTTAATGAATATAATCACTTCAGGATGATGTGATTTATTGTTATTTTTTTATAAGTTAGTGAAAGAATGTGATCTTGGTTATTACCAATTATGGTATTTTGTTTGTTAAGGATGGTCATTTTCGAAAAAGTATTAATCAGGCCTATTTCTAAAAAAAAATATTCTATTACTGGTAAATTATGTTTATATTCTATCAAAGCTAGTGCTTTGACTAACTCAGAACTATACTAAGCATCTATCAATTCCAGATAAGCTATTACATGTATATACTTATAAAGAATTTTCTTGATGTGGCCCTCACACAATATACTGGACTGCGGGTCATGGGGCGATAAGGGTTTAAATCTTGGTTATATAGACAGAGGCTTCTTTTCTTAAATGGTTTTACTCCCCACCTTCACACAAATGTGGGTACACTTATTCTAAATTAAACTTCTTTTCATCTTAAACACAATTGTGATAAAACATATGCATACAAACCTTATGGGTAGTGAGCTGCAATATAAAAAATAATTAACTATGGTTATAATAATTTGGGGCTCACCCGAATTGCGCCAATTCTCTTAGATCGGACCCGAATTGCGCCAAGAGCTTAAAAGTGCCCCCCCAGACCGGACCCGAATTGCGCCAATACCCCCCTTCCCAATACAGGACACCGAATTGCGCCAACTCTGAACATAAACAAATATTAATGCTATGTCTGGCGGTAAAAAGGACACAAGTCAAAAAATATAATTTAGTTAACTATATTAACTCAAAATCAAACGCTATTATATCAAAGTGAAATTTCCGTTTTTAAAACATTGTCAATGATTGGGAGGTTTGGGATCGAATCCTGGTCGAGTGAACTGAAGGTGGTTTTTTCCTAAATGGTTTTCCACTCGCATTACATGCATATTCGGATTAACTTTTTCTGCATTCTACCTATCTCATACCAAAGCCTATTAGCATAATTAGTACATAAGGAGGCCTATAACTCGAACAGGTAGTAAAAAAGTTGTAAAATAAAATTGTTTTGCTTACCATGCTTGCGCTAAATGAAATCGACAGCCTATTATCCTGGTTTGTGGAAAAGTCGATACGATGCACTCGTGAATCACTTGCTCGAAATCAATTACAATGTATAAAGATTGAAGGTGAAGGTGAAGTCTCTTCTCGCACTCCTCCTTTAGGATTCTCATAGCGTAAATGTAGCTCTGCTTTTTCTTGTTTTTAAGTAGGCAAAAGACTAGAGGTATGTATGACCCTTCCAAATACCCATGTACAGTAAAAAGATGAAGAAAATGTTTCGGTGCGTATTCAAAGGTTCCATCCATTAACACAATTTAATTCTGGCACAAATACTCAAGATTCGAGTCACAAGAAAATATCACTTTTTAGTTTAGTGTAGTTGATGTTATTCCTGATACATTTAATGTCCTTGCGGGTCAATGTTTTTATAGTTTTTTTCTGTGTCTGTACCTTTGTGTGGATTAACTTTGAAGGCCTTACTTCAATCTCTTCAGCTTTCCTGTTAACTGCGTTGCTAATGGATCTTCTGTTCAACTCTTGATCTAGTAGTGGTTCGTGGTTGTGTTCGTTTTCAGTCCGCGAGAAAATATTTCCACCATCAAGAGTAAATATTTTAGCCTTGCAGTCCTTTTTAGTGCATCTCCACCTTTCTTCCCTCGTCAACTTTAATTGATTCACCTGTCGATACGTATAATTATAATAGACAATCAGAGCTTTCCCTTTTTCCCTATAAATTCTTTCCATATCAATAATTTTCGCTAATATTATCACAGTTCACACAAAACCCGGGAAAAAAAAATACACTGCGACAGTCAGTGTTGTCGAGACAATTAATAAGTATTGGACAGACAGATGTCAATGCTACTGTTACAAGTCATGTTGGGGGCACTTAGGGCGTTTTTACATTCCTTTACTAAGGGGAATAAAGACATGAAGTGGCGAGATATTGTTTGCGATGGTCTTTGTTTGTATCATCCCCCCCACCTCCCTCACCGACTCCCTGAACTTGACTTGGCGCAATTCGGGTCCGGGATTAGTAAACAGTTTTTAATCCCTTAATAACTGGCGCAATTCGGGTCTGCCCATAATTTGAGTCTGATTTTAAAAACTGGCGAAACACATTAAAATAAAATAAAACTAGTAGTTTTTTTTTATAAAATCATGTTCTAGTGTTCAAACAAAATACACACTGACTAAATCTTTTCTTAGAAAATCATTCTTGATACTTATTTTATTTATACTAATACTAAACAAAAAATTAACAATTTCAAGATACATTAAAAATATTTGTGTCAAACAGGTTGCATTAGAACTTTGAGACAATTAATACACTACTGTAGTAACCCTCTTCGGTGGCAGTGGTTTAAGGGGCTTCTCTCACAATAGATAAGGATGTCAAAAACTGGTAGATCGGGGTTTAATCCCCGTTTTGCACTGAGGGTGGTTTTCCCTAAATGACTTTAAACTCCCCCTCCACACAAATGTAGGTACACTTCCTCTAAATTAAACCTTCTTAATCCTTAGCACATTACTGTAATTAGTACATAGGCATATAACCTGAATGGATAGTAAGATATATATTAGGACATCCATTTATTTGATATTTGTTTTGAGAAGTTAACTCTCTGAGCTCAAGAACACTAAATACTTTGTTTGAAAAATTTCTTGTGTAAAAAAAAAGTTAAATTAGGATTTTAAGTTGTTATATTCATCTTTTATTAATATTCTATTTCTTGAATACAATAATTTCAACAACAGATTCAAAATTGATTAATTTTTTTTTGTCTTAATTACATTCACAATCGCTAATAAATCACTTTGTGAAGATTCATGGTCATGTTGAAAATACTCCATAGGTTTTGTTGAGGAAGGCTCAAATAATAATACATTTACTTGTTTCCAATCGGGCAACTGTCATGCCATAAATTCCACATTCCCTGTTGCCAAATGAACATTTGAAATATCGTTAAAAAAATAAAAATAAATCTATTGTGATTAACATTGATAAAATTTAACTATATTATTAGTGTTATTTTATCTTTTTTTAGTGATAGCTATGGATTACAAGACTTGGTTTAGGAATAGGTGAAATTATATCTAAATACATTCCAAAATGTTTTATTTTTTTAGTTTTAATGTTTCTAAATAGTTACAGAAAGTGTTTACTTCTCACAGACAATTTTTAATAGGCCTAACTTAATTTTACTCTGCCAGGACAATAATCTACCCTGTTTTAGTTTGCAGCCCTAACTGTTTAACTCCTCTATAAAAATTCTGTAGGAATAAGAGTGCACTTACCAAAACTACTTTCATGTATCCATACATCAAGTTATGCAATTTGAAACCATCTCTTTTGATATGTGGTATCAATAGGCCTACCAGTAAAATATTAATATTTTCTTACTATATCATCACATGGCAATTATATTAAAGAAATTTATTTGAACACTTCCCAGTTTTTAAATTCAAATTCAAGACTAAATTGGTTTGTTATATCAGCTATGAATTTGAGCTGTGGGAGTCTTAAAACCTTTGTTCTTCATTACCACTCTATCGCAATGGTAGTGTTTGATACAAGTAAGGCCCAATAATATTTTACAAAGTATAAAAAGACGAGATTAGGATCTGCATCTATGAGAACCCATGTTAGTCTCCATTCATTTTATTTCACCCTTTTAAGCCTATAAAAAATTTTTTTGGGGGGGATGGTATTGTCATTTAACCTCGTCTCATAGCTCGTGTCAAGTGTTTAGTGCATAGGCTATTCAGAGACAACCTATATTAATAAAGGATTTGTTATTTGGTATCAAATTTATCAACTACTTAAATTAATAATTACATTAATTAATTTTCATCAGTACATGGAAAGTCTTACATTTTTTAATTACTTAATTCTGTTTATAATTTGAATGATTTAGGCCTAATTGATAATTATTTTTTCAGAGAAATAATAATTTGACCATCCCACTGTAAGGCTGGTCTAACACATTTGACTAGGGTTCACTTGTACTGGAAAAGATGTTTCTAAAAGTATATGTTGTGGCTTGTAAAAAGTATTAAACTGAATTGATGAGCAAGAAATACAGTCAAAACATATTCCTGCATGTCTTGAGAAACAGTTGTTAGTAATTAATTGGTTTTGCTTTAATTTTAATGACTGTGGGGGACCGAGGGGAGGGTGAATAAATAAATCATCCAAAAGAGTGCTCATGGCGAAACCTGACCAATTTGAGTCCCACTTGGATGTGTTAGATCTGACTAAAGATGTAAATGAATATTATCTATTTAATTATTATTTTTGTTCTCTTCATTGCTCTTGTCTTGAATTATTAAAATGTTTTATGATTAGCTCAAATATTTGTATAAACATTCACATTCCATTTAGTAGGACCACATTGTTTAAACAAAATTTTAAGTGTTATTTGATAATGGACAGTAAAGTAAAAAATAAGTGTTTAGTGGGTTGCTGATAATGTTTAAAAAAATATCCAAATCAAAACATCATACTTTTGTTTCATTCCTCAGAATATGTTTAAAACAAAAATGTAAACTCTTTTTAATGTGTTTTAAATGTTAGTGTAAGTAGTGTTTCAAATAGAAATGATTATATTGCCTTTTTTTTCTGTAAACTTGCACAATATGTTTGTAAATGATCGTGTTTTATCATTCCATCAATAAGACTTATTTTCAAATAACATTTTAACACCAATGTGCCTTAAAATATACTCTTAGAGAAAGTTAATATATTCCATTGAATAAGTCTGGAAATTTTATAGAATAAATGTTTAATTAGTAAAACTTAATTTTAAAAGGGAGATCATGAAAGTCAAAAAGACATTGAGCACAATTATTCACACACTTTTTACCTTTAAATTGAATATACACGGATATTTGCTCATCTTAGTTAATGCCCGATTCTTTTTATTTTATTTGTAACCTATTATTGAATTTTAGATATAAATTTTAGTGTGGTCAGTTTATGTGAATTATTTGAAAATAGTATTTGGATAATGACTTTGAAAATAGTTATTCAAAGGTGAACATTGTATTTTAACATTCCTTTCAGTCAGGTTTTTGTATTTGAACAAATTACACTGGTTGTACAAACTCGTGCAATTTTTGTCTAAATTTGAATTGTTTATACAATAAATTTACATTGCTTAAAGTTCTGTGTTTTGACTAATAATTTTATTTGAAACCACTTTTAATTCTTCACCCCACTCCTACATGAGTGTCACATAACTAGAAACATTTTGAAAATATATTTGAATTGAAATGACTTATTTTATTAAAGCGTTTTAAACTAGTTTAGATGTTGTATATATACTAGATAGCTCAATGGTAGTTTGGTGCATTCAGCCAAAACCCCTGGACCCGATTACCGGCTCTCTTGTTATTTTTTAATCATGTTTTAACTTATTTGCATGAGAAGAACCCAATCACAATCTATTAAACTAATTACAAAATAATGTGCACCAGGTCAAGGGTTTGGATCCCAGCATCTTAAACCATTCATCCCCAATTTTTAAGGACAGTCTTAAATAAGACATTTTTAACTGATCTCTCTACTAAAATAATTTGGTTCTAATCGATTTGAATGAAATTAAAATGTGTTAGTAAAGCTACTAGCTAAAAATTAAACATACATTCTGGAAACTAAACTCTTCATTACATCCAGTGATAAGTATTCATTACTTGCCCAGACTTTTTCCCCTCTTAAAACTGGTATTATCTGTGGACTAGTTTTCTACATTCGTGCATCTTGTTCGATCACTTTTATATTCAGGTGTACCATAGACTGTGGGACCCACTTCAGCAGTGGACAGGCGACACAAAAACAATTAAAAAAAGTTTATATAAACATGTCCCATTTGATCTTGTTTCTGAGCTAAGTCATATGACTTCAGTAATATGGAGCTGCTAAATGTCATTGGACCATAAACATTTTACAATTTTAACATGTATATAATTATTATAATTCATAAATAATAATTCAATGGTTTCAAATTTTTACATGTTATAAGGGATCAAATGTGTTGTTTTATACTTTTTTGCATAACATTGTTAAGCTATTTTGACAACTGATATACACACCTTCTATTATTACTTTAATGGGCTATGCATGCTATGGCCCTATCCTAAGTTGCACCATATAGGAAAAGGGCAAAGTTAGCTCTCTACCTTAATATACACTCTATTTACTATGAAAAGTAGTTTTACCTTGATCTATTACACCATGGTCCTATACTACACAAGATGTAACTGCTATCAATGCCGCCTAAGTTGTATCATGCTAATGACTTTGATATTGCCTACTTGGCGATTTCGAGGCTATATTGTGAAGTGGTTTGCATCTTAACTTGATGCACCTAAGCACTATCACACTTAAACACCAATGTATGAATTATCAAAAGAAATAAGAAAATTAGCCGTTAAACCTGGTGGTTTCTTGTTTATTTACTGAGTAAGACTTACTTTTTAAAATTACCTTTTTTCTTGTTTCCTATTTAATATAGACATGCAACCACGGATTTTTAGTCTACAGTCTGGCACCAGATTCCTAAAGGCCATTTTTGTGACCAAACCAACTAACCTAATTTATAGAGAGATAATTTATTAATAATAATAATAGCTTCATAAAAAAACTACTTCATGATTAAAATAATAATTTTATGGCACTGTAGGATTATTTTTAGAATTATTTAGGAATGTATGGTTTTTTGTTTAAATATAATATCTTTAAAACTCGCTGGATATAACATAAATGAATTAACATAATAAATTATATCTTGACCCACTGTGAAGTCAGTTAAGCAATGCCCTTCCAGGTGTACAGTTTAGCTGGAGAACTAGGCTGGTACATTAATACCTCTTAATAAAGACATATTTACTTGGAAAAGAGAAAATACTTGTCATTTTTTTAATATATATAATAAATCATTTTATGATTATTTTATTGTATTTTGAAATACTCTCTCTAATAACATATTGTTTATCCACTGTGTGGGTGCACCATTGTAAATAACTTGTTTGCGTCATTTTCAATCACATGGTTTAAACCCGTCATTGGCCATTTTGAAGCCATGTTTGTTAAAACCTTTTGTGAAAATTCTGTTAATATATATTATTTTTTTTTCAAAAGGAATAAAAAGATAAATAAGCTTTGTGCTCGACCTCAAATAAATATAAATAATATTGGCCTAAATTACTGTGGATAACTATCACATACGTACATTACCATAGGTTTTTTCATTACATCTATCCAAAGTGACATGATAGCTGTTGGTGTAGATATACATTAGGGACTATTTCTAGTAACTTTATGAGCTGCTATCCAAGTAAACTCCGGTGGAGAATGTACTATATATGAAGCTACACTAATCGAGGGAGGTTTTAGGGAATAGAAACACACAACTCTGCCAAGATTCCAACCCCGACCTTACCGTCACACGGACAAAGGCGGGAGTATCGTTTTGCCTTCTTGCTCTGTTTTCGGGGTTTAAATCCTGGCCGAATATACTGACGTATTTTTAATCTAAAAGGGTTTCCACGTTCTCCCCACGCAAACTCTTTCTTGACTAAATATGCGGATAGCCCGGATGGGTAGTAAGACACGTATGCACACACACACACACAATCTTTAATAACCTTACAAATGCGCTTCAGTGGTCGAATGGTCCAAGGCCAGGGTGGGCAACCCTGTCGCCAATTGCCACAAGTGGTGAATCGACCATAAAGTATGATGAATTTTAGTTTGACATCTCTCGCCATAAAATAAACTTTTTCCTGACGTCGTGTTCTGGTTTTAACTTTATATTTTCCGGCATATCATTGGAAGCATTCTGATTTTTGAATGTGTCATTACCGCAATATTGGTTGCCATCAAAGACTCCACCCACTCCCTTTCCCACCACTTCATTTCCTTTTTGTCTTCAGACAAAAGTATTGTCAAATTTCGCGTTAAATTGTCTTACAATTTCAATTCGAATAATTTGCATCATTTGCGTCTGAGGCAGTTGTAACTGAGTATTCACAGTGTCACATGTTTTGAATAAACGTGTACAAACAGTGTGTGTTGTTTTAAATGTTCGATTGAACAACCTAAATTGAAAAATATGTTGCCCACCTCTGGTCTAAAGGTGTCACTCTCGTGTTAAGACTGGCCAGCTGACGACGGAGATATTGGCGTTTGAATCCCGGTTGGGTGTGAGTGTGGTTTTTCCTTAAAAGGTTCCCCACTCTCCTTCCATGCAAATGCGGGTAGATTACTATAAAATGCTTCCTTCCTCATGCCTGCCCCGTTAAGAGTAATTATCGTTTATGTCTGTAACCTGGACATGTAGTAAGACGCGGTGATAAAAAAAACTCCGCAGAAATTAGAAAAAAAAAGATATACACTTTTTTTAACTATTCAGTTGTTTAAATAATACTTAGCACCGCGTCTTACTACCCGTTCGGGTTGTACACTTAAGTGTTAATTACGCTGATGGGCTAGGAATTGGAATGGTTGAGTATAGATTAAGTGAACCTGCACTCGCGTGGAGGAAGAGTGGAAAACCATCCCAAGTTCACCCGAGCGAGATCCGAAGCTCGATCTCCCCGTCCTTGGCAGTTTAGCTCAATACGAAACTAGTGCTTTAGCTAACTACGCCACTGAGGCGGGTATCAGTTCTTTATAAAACAAAAGACCAAATAAAATTACTTTTTTTTTTGACAATGTTATCTAATGATTATCGTGGATACGTTTAATTGTGTCCATTATGTTTATCGATATGAGTCAAGTTTATAAATTTTCTCACAACTAATTGTGTTTCTCGAGCACAGTAACTTCGGCCCTCTCAGCTGACGAGAGATAGGAAGATGTGGGAAGCACTGTTAATAAAAATATATACATATGCGCGCAGGCAGACACGGGAATACGAGCTGATAGTTTACGACTGCAGGTCCACACGTGTTGCACAGACTGGCTCGTGATAAACGACACGTGGGTGTCATCAATGACTATCGTGTTCCCACGCGACATTGTCTTATTACGGTGGTCTGCTCGTTTGACCGCGTGCGCCCACGGCCACACATGTACGATGGTGGAAGGTGAGAGTGACCAACTGACCGCTAAATTTGGGTGGCCGCTAGCACGATTGCCTCTTTATTTTTTTAGCACCTTTAGCCCCACGTCATATTACCCGTTTGGGATAGCCTACGCATTATATACTATAGTAGCCCCATGACTTCTTTGGTGCTGACTGATAGCTGACGGCTCCGAAAAGTTACCAGACCAAATTATGTATCCCTACGCCGAACCATATTATCTGCAAAAACATGTGTTTAGCAGCTGTCACTTCTGACAGTCAAAATTTAGATATATACCTAAATGTTGACTGTCAGAAGTCAGCTGTGAGCTGTCAGCACCAAAGAAGCCATGGGGCTACTGTAGCTACACAAATGTGCTGTGGATGAGCAAGTTTGAATTTGGAAGTGTATCTGCATTTTCGTGGAGGGAGAGTGGAAAGCCATTTAGGAAAAACCATCCTCAGTACACCCAAACAAGATTCTAACCCTGATTTCCCCGATATAGGTAGTCTGGTCTTTAGCAAGAGTGTGTTTATATATGTATATTATTTTATATATTTGTTTGAGGTATTTAGCATGCACTTACTAAACCGACTGATTATATCATCAAACGAGAATTTCTATGAGCGAGAACTAAAGGGCTACCAATTTTTCCGGGAAAAGTATTTTAACATACTTTCCAAGGTTCTTTTTACATTTCACAATCGACATGTGACCGACGTGACAGACTTACTTCCACTCAGAAGGAAGTTGTGCTACGGATTTTTAACGCTCAAGAACAATCCATTGACCTCGGTTGTGTTTGAACCCACAGAAATCGGCTCCTGAGGCGAGCGCTTTACCCCGAGACCACCAAGGTCGTATATATCTATAGATAGACAGATTAAAACCTCGAGATAATGAGTCTCACACAACGAGACCCCACCCCGGATTCGCCAATTGTTTGGCGTGTCAGTGAAGGTCGCGGTTAGAGGGTTATATAATATCTTATTCCTTACACAGGACACAGCTAGTTTGGCGCGGTTCCATTTGTTACACCACTTTTAGCAGGAGGGGGC
>CABEEJ010010183.1:0-15194 GCA_901482245.1 Timema douglasi
GTCAGATAAAACAACCCTACCCACATCCATTAATTTTGAATCAGAAATATCTTCCTTCAAGATTTCAACGGCAAATTTACTATCAAGTTCTGAACGTACATCAACAGACACATGTTTGGGTTCAATAGTATCTTCCTTAACTGGAATTAGCTCTAAAGTCTTAGCTATGTCGTTAACAACTAGTTTTCCATCAGATGGAGGGACTTCTTTTTCAGAAAGCTGTTGTTCGTGTTTTTCCGATTCTTCTTTAGTAGGTTCCTCTTCGGATGTCGTTGTTTTATAATCCTTGAATTCGACCACTATATCTTCCTCCAGAGCCTTAATCAATTCCACTTCTGATTCAACTTTTGAAACTTCCAATTGTTTGGGAATCACGTATTTTTCTTCACCTTTCGAGACACACTTTATATCTGTTGTGACCTTTTTTGTCCTAGTTACTTCTAACGATTTAGTTTCTTCTTTTTTTATCAATTCAGTCTCCAATACGGTACCGATATCACCTAGTGATTTTAATCTTTTCGTAAAAGCCTCAGTGACTGCCTCTTTATCCAAGGAGATTATGGATTCTTTTAAGATATGTGATTCTATAATTTTTTCTTTTTCAATATATTCTGTTATATTTTTCCCTATTTGATTTTCAGACATAATATTGTATTCATTTATATTATATTTCTTTGTGGGTAGTTTTCTTTTTTCTATACAATCCCTTTCTTTTTGCTTTTTATTTTCATATTCTTCTCCTAAATAATCAGAAATATTTCCTTCTTCTAGTTTTATTAATTTAGAATCTATTTTATCATCTTCATCTATAGTGTATTTTATATCATATCTTTTTTCTGTTTCTTGATTCCTCTGATTTCCCAAATCTTTTCTCACTGTATTTTTTGACGAATCATAATTGAAATGATTATTAATTTCTTTATCATACATTTTAGAAGTTTCCTGTAAAAACTTTGGCCGAGCACTTTCTTCTGCATATGTTATGATCTTCTCAGTTTCATGTAGTACATTTTCTTCTGCGTTTGTTAATTTCGTTAATATTCCCTCAACATGATCTTTTTGTTCATTCTCCTTTTCACATAATATATCGTCTTTCTTTTTATCTTGTGGTTGGTCTAATTTTTGTATTGGTATCATATACTTTGGCGTAATTATTTTTTCAGTTGCGATTCGTTTCTCAATGTTTGCTATTACTGTTGATATGTGAGGATACATTTCATCATCCTTTATTTCATCATCCTTTATTTCTTCAAGAAATACTACTTCTTCTTGAGCAACTTTAGTTTGTTCTAACATTGTGTTTATTAAAGCCTTCTCTTGATTCTCTAAATCACCTGCTTTAATATTATAATGTGTAATTTTTCGTATTTCGTATTTGTCGTTTTCGATCTGTTTGTCTATTTCTTTATTTATATTTTCTGATGATAATAGTTGATGTTTAGGCAACATTACTTGTTTTTCAAGAAACACTATATCTTCGGATTTTTCAGTATCTTCAGATTCTGTAGACTGACTAAAAATCTTTTGTAATTCTTTTATTTTTGGGCCTATGTGTTTTGGTGTGGTTGGTTTTGTTTTGCCTTCTAAAGTAACGTATTCAATTATTTGCTGCACTGTTTCAGATTCTTGCTCTATTAAATTTAAAGGTATATTTGTATCTATTTTCTCAACCTCAGGTGGTAAACTAATAGGTTTATGGATTTTATAATCTGTTAGTGAGTTTTGAACGGCCTTTTCTTCATACACTTGTTCTTCTTTTGATTTTTTGCTTTCTTTGGAAATGATTGCTACATGTTTATCTTGTAATCTTTGTGTAGAACTTTGCTCAATCAACCGAATTAATGTTTTGACATCTCCTGAATCTCTTCTTGTGCTGTCGAAAACCTCATCCCCTCTTGATTTGTCTAAGCTATGAGAAATATCAGACATAGATATTTGCACTTGTTCTTGTAAAATGGTTTTTTTATCAGATTGAATGGGACTTACACTAGCATCTTTTGTATCAACTTTATCAGTTGATACACTAGCTTCAGATGTTTCTATTTGAAGGGGTGAAAGGGCTACTGATGTTGATTCAACCTGAAACTCTACTGGACTACTAGCAGTATCACAAAAATGAGTTAGTATTATTTCTTCTTCTAAAAACATTAAATCAGAATTTGGGATCCCCAGCCCAATATCATCAGCCTGAATCGGACTAAGACCTGCATCGGTAAGTTCAGTTTCTTCAACACAATTTACATCTACCGCAGTATCAGAAATAAAACCTTTGTCCTCAATGTAAATGTCACCAGGAGGTTGTTGAATGGGGCTTGTAATAGTATCAGTCAATGTTCCACGTGTGAGACTAATTCCTGTATCAGTTATATGATGGGATACACTTTCTTCTGTTGTGGGACTTTCAAACGCAGGTGTTCCTGCTGCTTCTAGCGATTCATATCGATACACACTTTTCTTACCACTAAATATAACTGTTTCTTCTCGTTTTTTATCTTTGTTTATTTCTGTTACATCTGGATGGTCTCCAACAACTTCTTTCTCAGGTCCTGGAGGGATAATATACACGTCATGAGTTTCATATTCTGGTTCTTCAGTGCTTGATGCCCATTGGGTCTTGCCTGTACTACCAGTTCCAGCTGTTGCTGTCATACCTACATCTACTTTTTCTGACGTTTCTTTCCCACTTGCTTCCCTACGGGTTGTTGTAACACTAATATGTGACTGAGACCTAATTGAAATCTCCACATCCCGGGGTCCATATAATGTTAGCCTACTTTCTGCTGTAGCAGTTGCTTCACGTGTATGGACTTCTTTACGACCTATGACTAGTTCTAAAGTTGGGGGCGGCTGATTCAATCGACCACTTGAGGATAGAAGGGGTGGATCGAATCTAGGTTGAGGGTTTGGACTTGATAATGCTTTGTCATTAAATGGACTAGTTCCGCGATCAATGTGTTTATTGTATTCAGCAATATTATTTTTGCTTGGTTGCTTTTCATCATTACTTTCTTTCAAACCTATATATTTATCTAAATCATCTTCTTGTCCTTTGTGCTCTAACATATCGGTATCATTGCCTTTGTGGGGTGTTTCTTTCGTTCCATTTGGAAATTCTTTCCCAACACCAACCCCTCCTGATAGTCTTTCAACTTGATGGAAAACTTTCCTTTTTCCCACAAATTCCTGTATATTTTCTGATCGTTGTCTTTCTATTTGTTTTATGTGCTCTCTTTTCTTTGAATCCTTTACACCTTTTTCTTCATCTGGGGAATTAATGCCTCGTATTTTCAATTTAACTGGTCTAGTTCTTTCTAAACAGTCTACAGATGTTTTATCCTCTTCTTTACCATCACTAAAATCTTGTCCAGTGTCGTACACTTTAATATCCCTTAGGCTTAACGTAATATCACTACTTTGGTCCAAAGTTCTGAGCTCACTGTGACTTTCAGTGTCAACAAAGTCTTCCTCCGTAATGTTGTAATCATATTCCTCTCCTAGTTCACTGTCCTCTCCTGATGCAATCTCTCTCCTCTCCCCCATCTCTCCTCGATGTGGGATATTATCCCCCAATGTCATCTCCAATAATCTTTGTGGGCGACGTGGGGTCCTCTGAATAACTGGTTTATCTTCATGAGGCGGTGGTGTTTCAAGAAGAAACTGCTCTTGGAATCCATCAGTATCCAGTGAGTCATCATCGTCTTGTGGTGAAGCACTTGTGACTACCCACGCAAAAAAAAAAAAAGGAAATAGTTATTCATAATTAGTTTAATTTTCTACTAAAATTATTTATACTGTCATTGGTGTGAAATTTAATGTGACTCTCTACATGTCTTTCATTTCCACACAATTGATTTGGATATGATAGGATAGTGAATGAAATTTTCAGGGGTGAAAAATTGAAAGACTCCCGAAACCAAAAATAACTAAAAGAACAGTCAATAAAAGAAGTGAGCGACTATAACCATCCCGAACAAACCTTCTAGAAATTGATGAATGAATACAAACATTCTAAATTAACATACGTTTTGAAAATATGTTTTACCCACCCAAATATAAAGGTTACTTAATTTAATTGACATACCTGTCACTGCAAGAATTATTTCATTTTACATTAATTCAATATGAACTATGAAATTATAAAAATGTAATAATGACCATGCAAAAGCTTTAGATGAAATAAGAGTTTAAAAAAATAGATATATTTAGCTTTAATTATTTTAAATTACATTATATAGTATGTATTATGATTATCATACTGTCTGTTTTAAAACTAGTACGCTTATATTCAAGTTAATATTTGGTTCAGTTAGAGAACAATTCATGAGTTTTGCTTATTGATTTAAGGATTAACCTGAGCAAAAGGCAATTATAAGTATCTTTCTGTTTAAAGTATTGATGCGGTAAGCTAGAGGTCTTGGGTTCGATTTTTCTATTCAGGTGTAATCTTACACTTAGTATTTAAACTAAATTAATACCGTCAACCAACATATGAATTAAGTGATATAACCTAAATATAGTATGTGATTGAGACATGTGTAGTAGGATTACATGTGTGAAAACACAAACCCAAATAGAAGAAAGGTTTGTTTGCATGGTCATTATGTTTTTGTAAGAGAATTCGATTTTATACTGACCTTCCAAACAGTAGTCCTTAATCACCTTCTGGAAAAAAGTATTTATTAACCTACAAGTCTTTTTTTGGTAATATTGTATATAGATAAAAAAAAATCTGTCTTAGAACACAGTTCAAACAAATGAGTTTCTTTATAAAAAATATATGTTGTAATAATCAGCAGCGTGTTAAACAGATCCATTTAGATTCAAGCGACATGCACACAAATATGTGACCTTGAATATATTGTATTTTCACTATTTTAACTAAGAATATAGATTAAATGAAGAACAAATCTTTTGAGCTTAGAGGCTAGGAGATGCATAGTTTCAATATCCACCTTTAAGGAGTCAGTAACTAACGCTGACATATTTGTTGCTCTGTTTCAAGAGCTATGGAGGGTTTCTCACTTTAGATCCAGGAATAGGATGAAAAGGGTAAACTTAAGAATAATTTTAAAACACCCCCGCACACGCACACACACACACACACACACACACACACATGTATATATACACATAATTATTGATCATCGGACTATTTACATACTATTTAGAAATAGGCGAGTAAATTTAGAGATGTATGCCTACTGTATGGCTTGTGGATGAATTGTTACAATTAAAAGATTGTTCTAGATGAAATATTAGAACTAATTACCCTTGATTTAGTTTAAAATAAACTACAAAATAATTGTGAGCCATTGGGTGAGTTTACTCATAGGAACAAGGGGCCAAAAAATTAAATCTAAGTGCTTTGTTATCTTTTAAAAATAGATATTTTTTCCATAAACGTTGGCTACCTACTAAATAATGAACATATTCACTGAAAATAGATCAAGCATTACTTTCTATATTTGTGATCTTAATCAATGTATAAGTAACAGTAAGATACATATTAGGTAAAGATATAGAGTTGTTTTCCCAATGATGAATTGAACTCAAGAGTGTAGCTAAAAATGAGAAAATTAAACAACTGTTTGTTTTACTGAGAACTTTTAATTTTATTATTTTGTCAACATGTGCATCAATGCTGGTAACACGTAAACTGAGCCATAAACTGAACTAAGAAAGATGCATATATTCTTTTGGTTCAGTAGTTCAACAAGTATTTACTATCTAAATACAAAAATGTAATCTGAAAAGTATTGTTTTTTCCCTACTGCCTTTCATTTCCTGTTCGGGATATATTCAAAAACAAGTCTTTGTTAGTTTGTAGTTCAGTTGAACATAGAAGTGCATCATGTTTTTCTTAGGTAATTTGGTAGTTTAATTCATTCATTGATTCATTCATTCAGTACTTTTATTTTACCCATACTCAGACATCCAGTTTATGTGGATTGAAATAAATTAACTATTATTGTTGTATGGATGCTAATTTCATAGATTAAATTAATGCCAACTTCTCTTTAGATAACAGAATTACAAAACTAACTTTGTTAATGTGAACCAAAATGACCAAAGAATTCTTGATTAGTGTGTTCTAGTGATAAACAAGCTGCCCGAGAGTTTGTCAATTTGTTGCTGTCACTGAGAAGCAAAAGTAAATTTATCTGAATTTGTTAGTGGAAGTTAGTGGTCGTATTCTTAAATTAAGTACAGATCTTATTAGTGTGCAATTTCCTGATCTTACTTGCTTCAGACAGAGTGACAATTTTTAATTTTCAAAACTTATCAAGTAGTACAAAGTGCACACATTTAATCTAAATACATTTGAAGTTTGATTTATTTCAATTATTTTTTATTATTATTATCATCATCATCATCATCATCATCATCATCATCATCATCATCATCATCATCATCATCATCATCATCATCATCACCACCACCGGGCACCACCCCACTTTAAATACACACTGCATAAGGTCACCATTAATAGGTGGTTGGGAATCAAATCCTGGAAGGGCAAATTGATAATGGTTTTCTCATAAGTTTACACACATTGCTTTTTCCTCCTCTCTACATGGTAATGCATGTGTACGTTCTTTAAAAATTGCTTAACTTATCCCTACCTTATTATATTCATTCTAATGGACTAAATCATTTATAATATTAGTGATAAATCTTCATCACTATTTTTAAAGGAGGACGAAAAAATTTAAGAAAAAAGTACAACGTAAATAAATGAAACATTTTATTAATTCAAACAAAAATACACTAATTATCCTTGCATACGTTTTAATTATTTAACTAAACAAGTATTTTTCCATTGAATGAATATTTTTTGTTAATATATCATTTTCTAACAATATATTAGAAATTTTGGAGCAAGAAATATCCTTCATATTGAATTTTACAGTAAGTGCTGCAGCTAGAGTATCAACATTCAATCTTGATTTCTCACGTGTCCAAAAGTCATTACCAATTGAAAAAACTCTTTCAACTGCTGCATTAGTTCCATAATAATAATAAAGAGATAAAGTAAACAAAGTGAAGTGCGCAATAGTGCAAGACACGTGAAGTTTTCCTACGTCCTGCGCATGTGTTTCATAATCGCGTCTTTCTGAACTGTATCGTCACATGACGCATAACAGTTTGGCGTGGCATCTCTGAATACAGAGATTTAACAGATTAGTTTTAAAATATCGAAAAGGAGGACACTTTTCAAGAAAGGACAGAACATACAAAAGAAGGACTGTCCTCCATAAAGGAGGACGATTGGTCACCTTACTATTTTACATTATTAGTTTATTAATTTACCAATGTTAGGTGTTTTTCTTGTTTCCGTTAGTAAAAAGATTAACTAATTAAAACTGTAAGCAAGGCGTGTCAAACTCATTTGATCATCAGGGCCACATTTAGAACTAAAATTATGAGAGTGCAATATTAAAAACCAATTAAAATGTCACAATCGTAAGTAAAGAAAAATCATTTTAGTACCTTATTTTTATGAAAGAATATTTTATATTGTTTATATAAAATATTAGGATTAATACTTTATTTTTACCCAGACATTTGAAACCTTTTATTTGCAGCAATGTTGTTAAATTTTGTGAAGTCACTTTCATAATTGATGACAATTGAGTATTCGTAAGCCGTTATCTATTGGGTATTTTGTTCATTTTCATAAGTGAAAACAACTGTTCACACATGTATGTGCTGCCATACATTTCACAGATTTACAGTGAAAATTAAACCATTTTTGGAAATTGATTCTTAGAGAGGAAAGAATAAAAATGTAGAACACTAACTTCACAAAACTTTTGTTTGGGTATTGAGTATTTTAATTAATTCCATTTGAAAAGCTTAATCTGGTTTTTCCACATCAAAGTCCTGTGAAATTCGCCAATTTAAGCTCATAGTTTTTAAAATCCTGGAATATTTTCTTGAATTCACCAATTCTTCAATTTTTTGTGAGTAGTCACTAATAGATTGTCATGATTCATTTTGCTTGAATATGGATTCAAATGTTTTAAAATGCACCAGATTATTGCTTTTAAGTTGACATTGCCACAGCCGAAGTTTTGTTTGAAAAGTTTTCACATTAGCATACTAGGATGTTTAAGTTTATTTTTCCTTGATGTTTTAAATTTACTTCATTTAAATGTTTCATTATTTCAACCATAAATCCCAGATCTAGAATCCATTTTTTATTTTTAATGACGGAAACACCTTGTACCTTCAGAACAACATAATTTAGTTTGTCAAATCAAAGAAACTTTTCAACACCTTGTGACCAGATAGCTAACGAATTTCTGTATAGTACGGCAAATCTTTTACAATCACAGTGTAAGTTGGAAACTAGGGAAGCAAATTGGCGATGATTCGAACCATGGGCTTGAATAAAAATTGTTATTTCTACAACTTGTTTTAAAACATTGTAACACAATACTTCCTGATGAATAATACATTGAAAACTAAAAATCGTACGACCAATTGTGGCATTCTGTTTTCATACAACACCACTTTTACAACCTAACATTATTGGTGCATCATCGGTCACTAAACACAAAGTTTATCCCATAGCAGTTCATATTTTTGAACAATATTTCTACTTCACAAAAAATATCTTCGCCAGTAGTGGTTCTGTGCATGAGAGTTAATTATAAACAGAAATAACAAAATTTGAATCACAACCTTAGATAAATACTGCAAGTTGCGCAAATTCAATGGACTCGGTGCTTTCATCCATAGCTATGGAGAAAGCTTCAAACTGTTTATAATGCTAAATAATTGACTCTTCACACATTGAAAAATATTTTGTTGTTTTTTGAGACCTAATTTCAACTCATCTAATTTATCTTCGCTCATTTTTTCAAATAAATAAATCATACTTCTCCTTGTGAATACAATAATGGCAATTAATTGTGTATTATTTACAAACACTGATTGATTGTTTACATATGATACAAACAATGTTATTATTTATTTGGTGAACCAAATTTGTCAGCTCCCATTTTTTATGAAACACATGACCTTCCTCTTATTTTGTATTTTAAAGGCTTTGAAAAAGGCATTTTGAAGGGCACACTATTTGAATTGTTACTAACAAATCACCATTTGCAAAATCAAATAATAGATATTTCAGTTTAAATACATTCAATCTGTTACCACATATTTGTATTATATCAAATACAATTAGAAGAAATCCCATGACCAGATGTTGCGGCAGACAAACGAGACTGATTTCAATATTTTTGTTATCTCCTAGCTATGAAATAGTAGAGTGCCAACGAAAATAATGTTTTATTTTTTGTGTCATCTCCTTATTTGCAATGAAATTGCCCCTTTAATGTCATCGGTTAGGTTTCTCAGAAGGGGGACAAGAATTTATCACTCCACTGCTTGCCGACATTCTCTCACATGCTATCTCTTTCTCTTCCTTTTTATACTCAATGACACCATGCAATCTTGTTAGTGAAAAAAAGAGTAGGTCTAAATAGAATGTTGGTTTGTTATAAGCTCCACTTGCAATGAATTCATTATAAGATCCCTTGTTAAAGAAAAAAAGAATACGGATAAATAGAATGTTGGTTTACTATAAGCTCTACTGGATGCAAATAATTATAGATCGGCTCGCATTGAATGTTATTTCATTATAATATCTGGGCAGCACAAAATCATAGATCGAGCCACATTGAATGTTATTTCATCATAAGATCTACGAGCCGCACAAAATCATATATCGGGCCACATCAAATGTTTTTTAATTATATGTTCCATGGGCCACACAAAATCATAGATCAGGCTGCATTGAATGTTATTTCATTATAAGACCCACGGGCCGCACAAGATCAGGCCACAAGTTTGACAAGCCTGTTATAAACTATGAATATTTAATAAATAGTTAATATCACATATAAGATAAATTATAAATAAAAATAATAAAAAATAAATTATTAATATAATATTATTGTCATATCTTGACATATTTCGTCTTACACAAAGATAATAAGTCTGACACAATCCAAATTTCTATTGACAATTATTATTATACATCAGCAGTCACACACAAACATAACATTTGTTATTGTTTTTATATGGTGTTATGCCTACTTGCAAAGCAACTATTGGTATTTATGACAAACTCAGGGGGGAGGGGGGGAGAGAATAGCCCACATGATGGATATATCAACATTGAGTTTTGACCATATTGAGAAATAATGTAGGTGTGGAGTCGATGAATTACTCGGGGAAGATTAGGCCCCCGAATGTCTCCAAGCCTTCTAGCCCTAAAAGCTAGAGACGTATATCTGAGTTAGGTCAGTGAGCGGACTGTTGCATCTTAGGACACTGAGTCTTTCTTAAATGACCCTAACTAAACTTGTTCAACTACATCACACATTATATATAACTATTTCCTACTGCGAGAGAAGCACCTTAGACCATTATTTTAACCTCAATCTCCACACTATAAGTAATCTAGTATACTGCGAGACCATTATTTTGGCACTGAAATGAGTAGTTATTTTAATTCTCTCAATTTTCAATACTATTATTAATTGATTCAATAATGGTTCAAATTTATTCTAATTTTTTATCCTTAGTAATAATTTTTTCAGCCTTATTAGCAATATTTAGTTTCTGATTCCCAGGTGTCATAAAAGGATTTAATTGAGTAAACTGTTTAATATTAATAGCTAGACCAAAACTTACGCTAAATAAAGACAGTTAAAACCCTTTCCATTTCTGTTGTGTTGATCTCCCCGTTTCTGCCCAATGAGCAATGACCTAGGTTTATCCAGCACCTAAGTGGTTATTAAAATATAAATATAAACATTTATAAAGTATTTTGTACGAGATTTAAATGTCATAATATGTAGTATATCAGTTGTGCCCTTGTTGAAATTACATTTTATGATGGATATGAATGTGAATGAAAAGTGTTCGTATTAGAAAAATTGTAATATAAAAATATCAGAGGAACACAGATAATTGTGTTTTGACTCATTTTTTAAAATAGGAAATTTTTTCACAACAAAACACCCAAATTTGTTGACTAGTAAAAAAATAAACCATTAAACAAATAAAAAAAAGTAATGGAAGTAGAGCTGGAAAGGATTGTGCAAACACACATGGTCCTATGTCAACTCTGTTGGTTCATGGAGTAAATTACTTTGTTTTGTTAAAAGATGATACATCAACCCAACAAAGAGTGATGTTTATCAAACATAAGTCAGACAGTCTTGATTGTTTCAAGTATGTGAACATGCGCAAAAATAAATTTGATCACACAGTAAAAAATCTATGTTCAGATAAAAGGAATGAATTTTGCAATGAAGAATTTCAAGAATTCCTTTCAAGTCGTGAAAGTCAACATGAGACGACTGCACCATACACAAAATAAATAGCCAGATCGGAGAAAAAGAGATGCAAACTGTCTAATTGGCGGTCAAAATATTGAGCAGGACTCCAACATATAAAACTCTGAATTCAACACCATTTGAAATTTGATATGGCAAGAAACAGACACTCAAGCAAATCAAGGTGTTAGGTGGTGAAGCATTTATGTTTGTACCGAAAAAAAGATGTACCAAGTGAGAGTTAAAAGAAAAAACCTGCTTCTTTTCGGGTATTTTGGAGAGACTACAAATTACAGATTGTTTCACCCAGTGATGAAGAAAATGACAATTTCTCGCAAAGTCGATTTTAATGGATGTACTAATTTAAACCTTGACAGTTTTGGTTCCTCAAGAAATCCAGAACACGAATAACTTCAATGAACTGGAGCAGAACAAAGACCTTCAACATTGTTGAAGATCATGAAGAGCCTCACATAGAAGATGTAGATAACAATAAACTCCAAGGACCCGACATATGAGTAATGTATCGTCGAGCAATGTTGCATCCTCCCAAGTGTTATGAAGTTGACCTTGATGAAGCTGATGTACCATTGACTAGATAGAACCCACAAACCTAACATGCAAATTAAACAAGTTTATCTATGGGATTATAGGCTCCATGCTGTTGGAACAAGAAGTTCGACAATTTCATAAAGGAATTTGGTTTCCAGTAATTTAAAGCTGATAAATGTGTTTTTTTAGGAGAATATGAGAAGAGCCTTCCTTAGGAAAGTGATAAATGAGTTAAAACTTGCCTTTGAAGTAACTGTCAGTGAGCCAGGATATGTTGGAAAAGAATCAAGAATAGATGTAAAAATGGATCAATTTTCATTCACTTTAAAAGCTACATAGATCAATTACTCAAGAAATTTAACTTGGAAGATGCGAAAACTAATAGTATGACAGCTAATCCACACACTGTATTGACAGCTGAAGTAAAATATGACGGTCTTGAAGAGAAGTTGCTGTATCAAGAAGCCATGAGTTCACTAATGTTTACAGCGACCACTACTATCCAGACATTATGTTTGCATAAATCTACTCAGTAGATTTCAAACAAACTTGGCAACATCTACTGGATTGCAGTAAATCATGTGTTCAAGTACTTAAAGGAAACATGTGACTTTGGAACCAAGTACAGTAAGGACGGTGTGAGCACGACCTTAAATGGTTTCTATGACGCTGACAACATCAATGACCAGGACACAAGACAATCAACAAATGACTATATCATCAAAATGTGTTAAGGCCCAGTTACTTGGACGTGTCCACGCCAAAGATTCGTCTACCTCTCTATGACTGAGGCAGAATACATGGCTGCATAATGTGCAACAAAAGAAACAGTATGGTTAGACAATTACTGTCAGAAATTGATAAAAAAAAAATTAACGAGTTCTAATCAAAGTGTGATTAAGTTGATTCAAAATCATGTCTCAAATGTATGAAGCATATCAATGTTTTGTATAATTTTGTAAGAGAAAAATATGAGGCTAATGTAATTATTATTAAGTATGTTCCAACTTCAGAACAATTAGATGATAATTTTACAAAAGCACTTATATAAATCTGCTTTTTAAGAGATTCATTCTTTTATTGGTGTGGGAGACTTTTAAGTGAATATTGAATATTAGGTGACCTATGGTCTAGAGGTAAGGTGTCAGACTTCTGTGCTGTGGGTTCGAGGTTCAATCCTCAGTCCCGGCACAAATTTATATGATTGCCAAACCCTTCCTTCCCCTCTGACAAGAAGTGTATTAATCACAACTTGTGAATGTGTGGAATGCCAGGCCTCCACCATGGTTCGGATTCCATGTTAAACTGTAGATCTTCCATTTCATCTCATAATCACCCTAACATTACACATTATCGTGTGTACAACCCAAACGGGTAGTAAGATGCGGTGCTAATAATAATAATAATAATAATAATAATAATATATTATAATATATATATTATATATATTATAATATAATATTATTATTATTATTATTATTTATTATTATTATTATTATTATTTAGCTCCTAAAACAAAAATCTTGTGTTATAATAAGGCACTGAATTAGTGAGAGTATGGAGAATAATTTGTGTTCTTCTTGTATATTCTATTACAAAATTTTATTTATTGTACTCACATTTTGATAATTTTTTCTTATATAAATATAACTCAACAAATAGCTTGTCAGTTTATATAACAGTATTGATTAAATGTTTTAACTTTATATAGTTAGAGCCTGGGCCTGTGCTTAATAAACATATGAATCAAGATTTTAACCTAAAAACAGATTTTGACAGGCGAAACCTCATTAAAAACAATCCATCACTATGGCAATGCTCATTTTAACGTTCAGATAAAAGTTATCAGGTACTTAAACGTCCTGATAAAAATGTGACAGATAAATAAATTTTATCTAGCAGTCATATGATGCACTTTTAACTTATCGACCAGATAGAAATATTGATCTGCCAGATTAATATTTATCCAGGAGTCATAAGACCAGCTCTTACTAGCATTTATATAATTTGCAGCTTTACAAAAGACTTGTAGGTTTTATTAACACAAATCATCTTACTATAGTAGGCTATAATTCATGCTATATTCACTAATAAAACCTGTATATCTTTATACAGGTACTTTGACTATATAAAACACAACAAAAATAATTTTTAAAGACATATGTAATAGTTTTTATATGCTATAGGCTATATAGAAAATTATAAAAATATTGTTAAATGATTTTGACAAAATATTTTGATTGGTTGGTAAAATTATAGTAAATACTCTCCAAAAATAACTATATAAAAATAAATGTGTGTTTAGTTGGAGTTACACTGAGATGGAAACTGAGTGCCAATGCTCAACTTCAGTCCAATTCTCATAGAAAGAAAGGGCTGTTTAGAAAAAAACATATTGTGTTCAAGTTGATAACATCTTACTATATTAGTCATATTTTAAAGGTATTTATACTAAACATCAAAAATAGATCTAGTAACTTTTTTAGCTGTCAGATAAACCCCTTCAGACAGAATTTGGACTGTCCCAAAAATATTTAAGCTTGGATTGTGTTTAACTTCAATTTTAGTTTTTATTAATTGTTTAAGAGATGACTAATGTTAGGAGCACAAGACACACCTAGTTAAATGATAAATATATAAAAATTTAATCCATTACATTATATTATTTTTAAAGGTGTGGAATCTAAATATTGTTGTAAAATGACACCTGGACATGTGTGTTGAACCCAGGACAATATTTTAATGAAACCAAGTATATGGAAACTCAAACTAAATGGTTATATCCATGTATTTTGTGAAAATATGGCCATTTTAACTGTAGCAGGTATGATATTGTTTCATGCTTATTGTTTAACTATAGTAAGAGCCACAAGAATGGTGTGATGTGTGATGGGTCTATTCCAAAATGTTAACCTATCAGACCAACCCATCTAGAGTTATTTGATATTCATGATTTGTATTGTTTTGTAATAATCATCTAGTGAGCCAGAGAATGTTTATAGAGCTCCTCAATCGCCCAAAAGTAGATACGACCAAAATCAGGGCAACTTTCCATAGCTCCTAAATCATCCAGAAGAAGATACAACAAGAGTAAGGGCAACTCTCCATAGCTCCTCAATTATCCAGAAGCAGATACAACCAGGGTAAGGGCAAATTTCCATTGCTCCTCAATCATCCAGAAGCAGGTACAACCAGGGTAAGAGCAACTGTCCATAGCTCCTCAATCATCCAGAAGCAGGTACAACCAGGGTAAGGGCAAATGTCCATAGCTCCTCAATCATCCAGAAG
>CABEEJ010010184.1:0-15192 GCA_901482245.1 Timema douglasi
CACTTTACTTAATGGGACCTAGGACGGCTACGAGGGGTGGACTATTGTGACCATGGTACCGGGCCCAGGATTTTCAGGGGCCCGAGTTGGTAGATAAAAAAACAACATAACATGGATGATACTGATAATCAATAAAATGCCTACCCAAACTAAGGATTTCTTCTGCAGGAACTTACTGGATATTCGTCACAATTTAAGTAATTTTACTGTTTCAGTCCATTCTTGATTTTCGTTTCGACATGTTTGGAAGTTACACAAAGTTTTATTATTTTTGTGGCCGCTTCAGACTAGGCTCTTGTAGCTGACGTTAATGCTCGCTAACTTCCATGTAGTTTCCAGAATCGTAAGTATAATGTTACTTGTGTAATGTATGGGTGGATGAGTGTTTTTTTTTATCGTCACGTTTTACTACATGTTCAGATTAGACGCATATATGATTGATTATTACTCTAATTGGATAATAAATAAGAAAGAAACATTTTAGAGATATACCCGTATTTGCGTGGAAAGAGAGTGGGAAACCATTTAGGAAAAAACTGTCCTCAGTGCATCCGATGGGATCGAACCCCAATCTCCCTGTCATCAGCAGTCTAGTCTATTGCGAGTGACGGCCTAGACCACGCGGCCACCTAACCGGGGCTTATCTATATTGCTATATATAAAAAGTAACTGATAGATATCACATGACTTGATGTATGAATACGTGAAAGTGAATCTAGTAGCTTTACTAGTTGTCATATAAGGAAGGCGCTTCTTATGAAAATTAGGCTGTACAACCCAATTATTTAGTTTGGTCACATATTCTTTTGTTGAGTACCGAATTTAAACTTTGCACGGGGAAAAATTCGGGTGATGATTCAAGTTCAGTGCGTAACATTTCAATGTTCAGTTACATATTAATTTGTGTACACTGTCTTTGTTTTGTAAAAAAAAAAGACAAAAGTTTAAAAAAACGTACAAGCCTATGTCAAACAGGGCTGGCAAAACCTAACAGGATTTCCCCTCCCCTCCTCTTCTCCTGACTTGAACAAACTCAACCCTATTTAGATTTATTTCACTCCCCTCCGATATTATCAAATATTAAGTTTAAAAATGTCCTTTTAACACATGCCAAGTAGCTTCTAGAGACATCTAATTTTTTTTTAATTGGCAGGGAAGAACCACTCAATATAATGTTAAGAGGCATGTAATTTTTGAAACTAAATTCCAGGCAAAGATCACTCTAAAAAGCTTCCAAAAAACACACAATCATTAAAATTGCTAAGGGAAGACAATTTCAAATAGCTTCTGAGAACATCCAATTTTCCAAAATTTGCTGGAAGAGGCCCACTATAAATATCTCCTGGATCCATCTGGTTAAAAAAAACACATACAAACAGGCAAGGTTCACTTCAAATTGCTTGTAGAAGCATTCACTTTTCAATAATTGGTCGGAGGAAAATCATTTCAAATAGTTTATATGACCGGCATCTAATTTTCCAAAATCTTCCGAGCCAACACCACTCTAAATAGTGTCTAGGGACATTCAAATTTCAAATAAACTTTGGAGGATAACCAATCCAAAATGACTTATACAGAAATATAGTTTACACAAATTTTCCGGGAGAGGACCACCTGAAATGGCTCATAAAGAAGTCGAGTTAAAATTTTTAAAATCAATGAGAGCCGCTTCAATTATCTTCTAGGGTATCCAATTTTCAAACACTTGCCGAGAGAAGGTCAGTAGGATCTCCTATGGCCTGGTGGACAAAGCTCTTCTAGAACTTTTTTTTTCTTCTGACCCCCCCTGTACCCTAGAAAAAACAAGGTTCCGCTGCCACTGAAGTCAAGAGAGAGGGGGAAAGGAGGGGGGTCAGTGCTTTGACCCTGTAACCAGGCCCGGTTTGAGTACCTCGCAGGCTTCGTGGAACCAACTAGAGCGTTATTCGTAGTAGCATTGTCAATGAATCACCTGGATATTTAATAAAAAGCTTCCGAAAATGTCAAGAAAACAAGGGAAGAAGGGATAGTATTTTTGCACACATTGAGAAAGGCGAGGAGGGGGATAACTTATTTTTAATTAAATTTATTATATATTTATTTATTAAATTTATTATTATTTTCCGGTATTTTGGCATCCTATTTATCATTTTGCATCCCACAAGGGGGTGCGTTTTTATACATAATATAACTGGTGCACAAATTTTAATTCTCACTTTGGGCGTATGAAACCTTAACTACGGCCTTGCGTGTGAAGCTCACTAGAACCAATTTATAATATATGACAACTACATTTTTATTAATAGATTTCTTTGGACATTAAAAAGTAGGATTTCTTGACCTGAAAATAAATATGATACTTTTCTGGTAATTTTTCAATCGAAATATCATCCACAATCGTGACTTGCGACCTTATAAGTCAGTAAAGGGTACTGGGTTGGGGGAGGCGGTACCTATAGCCTGTTAAATGTATACATAAAAACCAAAACAAAAAGCTCCATGGTGTGAGCCCGAAATCGAGCTATACCGACAGAGCAGCTGCCGCTGTTAGCGATGTTAGTGCCAACATTTGTAGATAGAGGGTGTCATGTGATCAGCACAACAAGCTTTCAACCGTTAGTCTCAGTTTTCTAAACACAAGCTGCTACTTCTTTATTCAAGTTGTTCCGCATATGTTCTCACGAAGCTTAGTTTGACCCCGTTACAGTTCCACTACTTTATAGATACATTTTTAAAAGCGCCGAGAATCGAACCCGGGACCTCTGGATCTGTACTCAGGATCTCTGACCACTAGAGCACATACATACATACATAAATACATTCAAAAATACATTAAGGGGATGGAAGTTACTTGTTAGAAAATATTCAAGCCAACCTAAGATAATTATTTTCATTACATTATTGATGATAAACTGAAAAAATAAAATAAAAAATAAAGACGATATGAGGTTAGAATTTATCCTTAAAGTTTTGAGATCATTATATCAAAAGTTTCTTTATGTATTATATGAATCTTTATAAAATTTAACGTCATAATAAATTCATAAGTGCTATATTTATCAATGATTAGATTAATTTTCAAAATATTCGCAGTACTTAGCGAACAGAAATTTTTATAATGCGACAGAAATAATTAGACTTTAGCACTTATTTTTTGTACGTACACCAAGGCCCGGATTTAGAGCTTGAAAATCCCAAGTTGATTTTTATCAAAGCCTATAAAGATTAATTGTCATTACAACAATTTGTGGAGGCCCTGGGGCGTTAGTCTTTGTCGCCCTATCTCAAATCCGGGCCTACCGATATACACGTGTTTATATTTTTTGATCATGTAGGCTATTTAGTTCAAACTGGTCAGTTTTGAAAAGCTAAATTATAGCTTGAGGTAGCAACACTAACCAGTTATTTTTATAACGTTTGTACAACCTCTTTAGAATTTTTCACCTGCTTAATATATTTCCAGTACGTGGTATTAATTATTTGCCTGATCGGTCTGGAGCTGTCATCAGTTGGAATAGCATCGATGTATCGAGAAGAGGCCAAAAACACAACCCGAAAATATTTGGTTGAAAAGATGACAACATACAACGAAAGCTTCGTGCACCAATTTCTTTGGGATGAGTTTCAGCAAGATGTAAGTAAAACATCTCAATCCACCGAATTAATTCAATAGAATTTTGCAATCAGATAATATTAAAATAAGCTATTTTAATTTAACGACACATTTAAACAAATATAATATTATTTTACGTTCTTGTATTCTTTTCTTATTTTAAAATACTTATGGGGATAGAGGGAAGAAGACCATTGTCGGTTAAATACTTAGGACCTCTAAAAGTCTTACTTTAATTGGATGATATTTCTATATTTATCGAGATTTAATGAGCAATTGAACGAATAGTCGTTACTAACAATTTAAACTGCAAGCTAATAGCTCATCACCATCATCAACTGTGCCCAGCCTGTGGCCGGGTCAGTTGAGTATCCTTCCACCATTCTTACTCCCATAATTTCTTCCATTGTTCTCCTCTCATTTGCACAATTCTGTTATTTGTTCCTCCCATCTCTTTCTTGGACTCCGTTGCGGTATTTTCCCAACATACTTCAGTTCCATCATTTTCTTTGGCATCCTCTTATTCCCCATCCTCATTACATGCCCATACCATATCAGTCTTGCTTCCTCTTCTATCTCATTTACTCCAATACTCCAACTCTTCCCCGGATAACTTCATTCCTAATCTCGTTTCTCTTAGTGACAGTTAATATGCTAAGAACTGTTATGTAAATAAGGGGAGATTGCTTTAATCAACTGTTATTATTGTAATTATTATTATCATCATTAGCACCGCGACTTACTACCTGTTCGGATTATACACACTTAAGCAACATGTAATGGTAGGGTGATTGTCAGATGAAATGGAGGGCCTACAGTTTAACGTGGGATCCGAACCACGGTGGAGGCCTGGCATTCCACACATTCACAAGCTGTGATTAATACACGTATTTTCAGAGGTGAATGAAGGGTTTGGCAATCAGATAAATCTGTGTCGGGACCAAGGATCTAAATTCGAACCCCCAGCACATAAGTACAACACCTTACCCCTAGACCACCGGGTCACCAATTCTCCTGTTGAGAGTCTAAATAACAACTGGTTTGGTTAATCTACTAGACCTACTAGTTGGAATAGTATTCATTTTGTTTTTATTTGAGGTATTTAACATGCACTTTTTTGAACCGACTGATTATATCAGCACACGACTTACAGGCTAACTTAAATCTAGAATAGACACAACACCCAGCACCTGACCGTTATTTCATCACTGCGAAAAGGGAAACCCACATTTCACCAACTGTACATTTTTCATACAATCGAACCCGGGACCTTTAACTCATTAGACAGACACACTAATGACTGAGCTAAGGTGTCGGACTGTATTATTATTATTATTATTATTAGCACCGCGTCTTACTACCCGTTAGGATTATACGCACTTACGCTAATGTGTAATGGTAGGGTGATTGATGAGATGAAATGAAGGACCTACAGTTTAACGTGGAATCCAAACCACGGCGGAGGCCTGGCGTCGGACTGTAATAATGTTATTTTAATTTGTAATCGAATAGGAAAGTAATTTTTTTCCTCCGCACCTTACAAATTCATCCAGGCTATTCACATTTAACAACAGTAGAACCTCGTTTATCTAGCCTAAGACCAGGTGTCATCCGGGTTAGTGAAAATCTGGATAGTGCAGAAATTAAAGGGAAAATGCATTAAAATAATATTATATATTACCACAGCTAACTATTCTCACAATATCAAATTATAAAACACTTACCGGTAAAACATGTTACAACCACTATTAATTCGAATTAATAAAAGCTAAATTTAAGTGCGGATTAACCGGAAATTAGGGATTAATTGAGTAGGGATGAATGAAGTTCGAATTTACGGAAAATATACCCGCATATAAGCAGACGGAAAGTGGGGAGTTATTTAGTCAAAAAACACCCGCAATACATCCGAACAGAATTTGAACCCCGACGTTCTTATCACCGAAAAATTAGACTAGATTATCTTGACGTTTAGTACGCGTGACTACAGATGTGGATTGGACACTTTGTTTCTGAAACAAGTCTAACCAGAAATTCTCAGATTTTGTTTGCCTCGTATTACTATTTGTCTGTATTTTAATGGAGATACCTCGAAATGTTAACATTTGCGAGAAAAATCTGGGTTTTTTTTGTGTCTTTTGACAAGAATATATGAAATTATACCGTTTTTTTAGTAATGTTTCTTCGGTTTATCTCAAAAATTATGCAAAATACGAAAAAAAAAAATCGGACAAGAGTTGTGTAGCTTTGAGGGGGAAAAGGGACGGATTTACTTATTTTTTATTTTTGGACTTTTTAAGGTTATTTCAAGGTAAACTTTAAAAAATATATATAAACAAGTATTATTTTTAGCGGAATCTTATTCAAGGCAAAAAACAACAACTTATGTTTGAATCCTTTATATATTAGATTTCTATTTTTAAAGATAGACAGGTATTTTGGAAGATGCAATCATATTTTTTGAGCGAAATCTCAATGGTGGGTTGTACTTAGAAATGGTGGATGTTAGTGATACTCTTTTTACACACAAAATAAAAAAAAAACATATTGATGAGAATGGTGTAATTTGCTTTAGATGATTTAGATTTATTTCCAAAAAGATGGAGCACCACTTCATTACACAATCGCCGCTCGACAACAGCTTAGTAAAACATTTTCGAACCAGTGGATTTGCACAAGAGGATCTATCTAATAGCCTGTAACATCCCCAGGTCTAACCCCTTTAAATTTTTTTGTCGTTGCTACCTAAAGTCTGTTATTTCTAAAACAAGGCATTACACGACTGAAACACCCTGCCAAAGGATTCCCACAGCTTGCAAAGATAGTCCTTGAGATGTTTTTCAAAATGTCAGACGTGCATTTGAAGATGCACTGTATTATTACATGGAAAATAAAACACAATGATACTGTAGCGAGGGTGGGACCGGCACGCTCTCATTGTTTGCCCTTGCTGCTGTCCCTGTTCTCTATGTCTCCCTCCTTGTCTAGCAGTTATGCAGCGGCCTTCTCACTCGACTGGGGGATTAGAGAGGGTAGGGGGGGGGAGGGAGAACTGGTTACAAGTCTGGAAGGATCTGGGTCCTTTTAATTCTGGCCTAATATTCTAGAGGTGGAGGATTCCAAACCCTTAGCTGGGACCACCCCTATATATACACGGCCAGCGATAGCCAGATGTGCTCAGTTCTTGGTTCTCAACCAGTGAGTCCGGGAGTCCCCAGTGCGACCTGTGGACCGGCGTGTCCAGTGTGTGAGCCAGCGTGACCAGCGAGCGGGTCGGTGAGTCCGGCGTTTGTGTATCGCAGGTCATAGCAGTGCATCGTGTGTGTGACAAGTATTGACCTAAGTACACGGATGATGTAGACATTTGTTTTTATTGTGGACTACTGTTTTAATGAACATTTTTGTGACTGTTTTTAAATATTTGAATAGTTAAGACGTATTTTATAGTTGTTAAATTGTTTAGTTAGTTTAGATCTGTTTTCATATTTTCTTATTGGTTTATTAATTTACAGACTTGATTAAGACTCTTTCTATTTTATTTAATGACTTGTTTTAACTGTAATTAATTTAGATGCATAGTTAATCAGTGTGTGTATTGATGTTCTAGTTTTAATAGTCAAAACCTTGAATATTCAGTGGGCATTTTCATTCGTGTTTAATCAGCAACCCACTCCACTTATGAGAACTCGTGGTTCGCACGGTGACGTGTGAACGGCCCGTAATCCTCTCAAGCCACGCGTGCCCTGCGTTACAATACCTTAAATTAATTAAGTTTAATAGTAAATCAAACATTGTAATAATGTCTTGATATTTTGCTAAAATATATTTGAAAATAGAGGTCAAATAAAATAATATTTTGGCCAAAAGGTTTTTTTCTTCTGCGTATAGTGAAATGCGGCTAAACATTACATGTTTTCACTAAAAACAAGCTTACATTGAGATAACCTTGAAAACTTCTACCAAATCAAATATCAACAATGTTGTCTTATTTCTCCCTTGAAACCACACAACTTTTGTTGGAAAATATTTTTCGTATCCTGTATACTTTTCAAGGTAAACAACTGGAAACCTTTAAAAAAACAAAAACAAAAAAAAACAACTATATATGTACATTTGAATGCCAATTTATACATATATTGTTGAGCTTGGCGGTCGTGGGATAAAGTTCTCTCCTCAGGACCCGATGTCCGTGGTTTAAAACCCAGCCGGAGTCAACAAATTTTTCTTGAAAGATAAAAATCCCTAGCACAACTTCCTTCGAAAGGGAAGAAAAGCTGTCAGACTCATGTCGATTGTGGTATATAAAATAACACTGGAAGGTATGTGAACATACCTTTGCCGGCAAAATTAGTAGGCCCTTTAGATATCGCTCATAGAAATTATCGTGTGTTGATACAATCAATCGGTTCAGAAGGTCACGATAAATAACTCAAATAAAATCATATATTATGTATTTTCAGGGTGAATGTTGTGGCCTAGAATCTCCAGAGGATTGGGTGGAGGCTCAAATCAAGATACCATATTCTTGCTGCCTCAAAGATGTATACGACTGTAACACGAGTAACAAGACACACATCTACAAGGACGGTTGCATACAAGTCATGTTTGACACTGTCGATACAATTATCAACATCATAATAATCGTTACTACAGTCGTTCTTTGCATCCAGGTACGTTGGGACAATGGCATTTAGTATAGTACAATTTTATTGGTAAGAACCTTATCTGACAGCTCATACCTCAGGTCTTGCTATATACTGTTCTCACTTTTAATAGCTATTATCAACGCCTATAAATCTACACTAACAAAATAGTAACATAATGGCATTGTTGATCGCTAAAAAAAAGTTTCTTATCACCCAAGTTCACAGAGAAGGATATACTAGACCCTCAACCTTCACGCAAGTTTCACTGGGCTCCTTGAGCCAGGTTGAGTCCATCGACACTAGGGCTCCCTAATAGTGGCAATACTCAATGATAGAATCACTTCCAAATATTCAGTTGCTAAACGACTCATTTATAACATGTTCGTCATAACGGGGCCTTTGTAATAGTTATGGGTAACCCACGTAAGCTCTTTGTCTTAAATGTTGTTGAAGTTTGACACACTTCTTAACGTCACTTCCCTGTATATTCTACTAAATGACAAAAGATGCTTATAAATAGTTGACGTATGCATGTTACTCCTTTCCACCTTCTCTCATTCAACTCTACCTGTGGTCTCTCCAAGCGCGAGAGACAATGGCCCATGTGAAAAGTGTCCTTATCTTGCTTTGATGTGATGTTGCCGCCATAGTCAGCCGTCAAGAAAATTAAGGGTAAGCGTGTATGGATCAAGACCAACACGTGATAAAAATAAAGACCGTTCACCTTGTGAAATGATTCATTTGGATCAATGTATTTTGACAGACAAAAATTTACATAATAATTTGTGAATTGGTGTAACAAATAATGACGCTGATCAGCAAACTATCAAAACAATGCCAAGGACAGATGTTCTCATTAGTTTCTTTCACTTAACTGAAGGAGGTTTTTCTTCTGTTCCCAGCAGCTGGGGATGAAAGATGCAGGCAACTAAGGTGGTAAATACTGGCTAATATGCTATTAATATGTTTGAAAAAATATTGTTCTGCTGCAATTGATAAAAAGACAGAACAATGCTCTCGTTATGATAAAATTCAAGTCTGTGTATCAAAATTATAAAATATATCTTTTAACCCCAAGATTGTGTTGTGTTGACAACAAGGCTGAATCTCAAGTTTTAGGATTGTAAAAGTATTTAAAAAAACTCTGTGAAGTGCAGTTATTATAACAAGAAAATGGATCAAGTTGAAACTGTTGGCAAGAACAGAAAGAAACAACCGACGCCTGGAGTATCTGTAGAAGCTCTTGATGATTTTACAAGAGATTCTGTTCAGAAAGGTGAAGTGTTATTGATTTAATCGGTCCGCGTTGGGCTTCGATTAAAACGTTACGGATCGGTGATGGGCACCGATTGAAGTGATACCGTTTAATCAGCTGATAATCGCCCCGTGATCGAGTGCCATTTATTATGATACGGAATTATCAGATATGATAATTTAATAAATAAGACCTTTAATGTTACAAACGATTTATTAAAGTAATTTTAACTTCGGCATTGAAGATATAAGTTTATATGATACAGCTTAGTTGAACTACAGATGTCAGTGGCACTCTGAATTACTGCTACTGCTATATTTATGCTACCGGCACTGTTAATAATTTGTTAGATTTATGTGACCGGCACTGTTAATACTTTGTTGAATTTATGCGACCGGCACGTTTTTTTTACAACGTTCTGTAAATTTTTGTCACCAGTGCTGTGTGTATTCATACGCACAAGCGGATTATATATGACCTACCCCTTGCCCCTTGGATCTCACGTGACCAGTGTGAAAACCAACTAATCGAAAGCGTCCTGGCGACAGATGTTGTGAAGGCTAGCTTCCTATTGGGTAGAGGGAGCTAACGTCACATGCTTTTTTGGTAAACACTGCGAAGTTGACTTTTGAAGAAAAAATAAGTATTGAAAGGATATTTTACATACAATACTTAAAGAAAAATGCACTTCATTTATGACTTTTTTTAATATATGAGAGGGGTCCAAACCAGTATCATTACAAAGGTCATCTACAGAATGTATCACGAAGGTCGGTGCAAATGTTTAGGTCAACTTATGTTGTTTTACTCCTGTTGGTTCTTGAAAGGTTAGGTTCTGATAGTTTGCGATAGTTTATACCAAAAAAGAATAAAGTCTTTATAACCTACATATAAATGAAGCTGACTTTTCATGCATAAATAAATTAATCAAACAAACATTAATATTTTTTGTTTTGTTTTATTATCAGCATAAAAACCCTGAGATAATATTTAATCGTTAAAACATGGATTGTCAACCTAATAGTATGTTGTTAGGTAGCTTTGTTGTAGTAGGATATTAATTATTAATATTATGCTATGTCTACTAAAATATTTTCTAATGGTACGCTCATTCACACATTTTCGTCAATATTTCCCTCTCTTTTTTTAAATTGTGTAAATTAAGAAAAAAGTTTCAAATTATCATAATGTCGTTAAGCTATGATTTTACGTGTCCTTGTGAGTAGAATGACAATGTAAAACTATTCATTATTCGATATTTTATCCAAAAAAGATCTCTTATAGCCTATGTACAAGTTTTGGCACTTCCTCCCACCCCTGTTGTTGGCAGGCTACTTTTTAATCCAATCCTTATTCAAGGGGTAGGCTACAATAAATTAATCAACTCTATCAATTTTAACATTATTTGATGTATATTTATTTGTGACTAATTAACATTGATTATTTATATTAAAAAATTAATACTAGACCTAACATCAACATATCAAGGTCAACATTAAATGAAAACTACAAAATAAATAAAACTGTAATATATGTTTCTTGTATAGACCTAAATTTTGACTTTCAAAAGTTACAGCTGCTAAACATATTCTTTTGCAGATCATATGGTTTGGCGTAGGGATACATAATTTGTTCTGGTAACTTGTACTAGCTGTCAGGTATATGAAGGCCTGTATATGAAGGTACATTGTTTGATTGTTAAAACACCACTATTTTCTTTTTGCCTATATTATTTCTTTTTTTGAACATACTGTCCAAAAACCTAGGTAGTATTAGACACTATTAATAATGAACACATAAAATATAAGTAATACTCATTAAAATAATTGAAAAATTAAAATAAACAGCACTTGATACTATGGTAAACAACAAAATCCTATGTAAATCTTATCATCAATGATTGACAACTGTGAAACTTTAAATTACAATAATAAATTAGTTCAATAAAACAACAAATGATACGCTAGTAATAAATTATATTCTAGTAGTTCCATGCCAAGAATATAGCAGTTGTCACATCCCATCCATAGCCAGTCAGGATGCTTGGCGTGTAATGAATGGTTTTGGTATGGAATATATATTTCTACAAATACTTTCAACATGAGGATAATGGATTTTCCTAAGTAGTAAGGAATGCTAAACCTGATCTTTTGACTATGAAACTTAACCAAGATTTAAAATAATAATAATTTAAACACCAACATTTAAATTTCTACTATTTGTTCATTAATCTTTTATCATTTTGGTTTGTTTCAGGGTGTCGCTGTTGTATTGGCGGTCTTACTTTTTGTGTTTGGTACTTTTATCCCGTGTGTTTGACAGTAAAATAGGTTTAATAAAACGTCACGTTAAAAGGTTTAAAAAAATCTCCATAAGATTCCTTTTCTAATAAACAAACAGTTACAAATATCAATATTTTGACGCTAACAGATTGAACTTACAAGATTATCTTTAATTTTATTTGATAATGGCTTCTTACTAACCTTTTCTAGACCCGGTTGGTATGTGTACTAAAATCACAAATTCGTAAAATTTTATACTGACATTTTCAACTTTTAACATCTTTTAATTTTTTCGACACACATTTTCAACTATAGTAGAACTTTTTTTTCTTCTAATTCTAAGTCCAAGTGATATCCAAAAAATCGGTAACACTCAAAATAAGAATTAAACATTTTTATGAGAATCTACGCAAGTGGTATACAATAAAACAATAACCTCAAAATATACTACGTATAAAAAAACATACGTCTGAACTGANAGTAAGACGTGGTGCTAATAATAATAAATAATAATAATAATATATATATATATATAACACATACAAAATATAGGCCTATACATACAGAAAGACCAAGACAAATTTAAACACTAGATATAAAAATATAATACACAAATAGAAGACTTTAATCATTGAAGACGCACTACTTGAAATTTTACTCCTTCCACGCTCGGCGTCACGTGATTATATTGTTACATAGAAGCTATAAAATCCAAGCCAATACACCCCCTGTTATAAAAAAAATTATTTGACATTCTTGTTACATGGAGTGATTTAATAGAGATCGTTAAGTTAGGTTTGAAATGAGTACTAACGCAAAAATTAAACAATTATCCAAATATTTCCTTCGAAAATTTGAATTAAGTTTTTTGCGCTATTGATTTAAAACTAAATTTCATGGGGAATCATGGTAGGTTCGAACTATCCAATTTTTCGAATTATCCTGATCCTGTCGCATACTAATTTTGTGCATTTTTAGCGTCCTTTAGTGATGAGGTATTTTTTATTCTTCTAAATTTGAAAAATGTCATACCACAATTAAAAATGATTACATATCACTCGAAATGTAATAATATCATTCAATACACGGTATTGTATAACAATGATTTTAAAGTAGTAAAATATAACTTATATTTACCTACCCTAAACTTTATGTGATTCCAAGACATTTCATTTGTGTTTGAAATTATATATTTTTTAAATAAAATTCTGTATACTATTTTTGGCTCTTTATTTATATCTTTGTATTTTTTCACTTCTACCAATATCTTCAAGAAAATTACATATCTAAATTAACTAATATTCAAGTAAATGCTATTTTATTTGTGCTATAGTTGACTGATCCACCGAGCAAACGTTATCTTCATAATTTAGCCGCTACAGTTCGTAGAATATTGTATTATTTTTCTAAAATACGTCTATTCTTCAACACTCAAGATACTAAATTACTACTCTGTGACATCAACAACATTTCTTTTCTATTCAGTTGGGCGCGAATATTTTTATAAAAGGGTTTTTCTATGTTACTTACAAATTAAAGTATGTTATTTGAAATGTTTTTCTTAACCCACTCGGCGTCTTTATTCAAGTATCAAAATATCGGTATTGCTGTAGTGTATTTTGAGTGTGTATGTGTTATAACTTTCTAGTTTTACTGATACAATTACTTATTGTAAAACTTTTCCAAGTGTTTACCAACGCAGTTTTAAGCTGGATATAATACATGTCTTCCTTCAAGAACGTCACTTTTCTTTTACCTTCATGTGTTGGCCGATTAAAAGGTAGGGACTATATTTTATATAGAGTATTTAATTTTGGCTTAGTAGCTCAAAATAATGTTTCCATAATTCTTTTTCTATATCTCATTATATTATTTTAGAAGGTTGTAACGTATATTTACTTTTTTCACTATGGTGGATCTTTTATGATCGAACTTAGTAGAGTCAGTCAAGGTAGGACTAAGCTTTCACCTTAAGTGAAGTGCACTCAGAAACATCCTTCAAACCTTGAATAAAGCTAGTACGCACTTGAAAACATTTTCCCGGAAAAATAGTTTCCAAAATGTATTTTTAATGTTTTCGGAAACAGCTATCAAAGTGTTTGCAAACTTTTTTTCTTTTTTCTTTGTGTTTTACAAAGAAGAAACGATGTTTCTTGTCATCCATTTTAAATGGGTTACAAGAAACATTGTTTGTTTGTTCGCCAATATTGTCGACAAACAACGTGGGCCAGTCCAGTCGTTCACTATCCTGGGACTAACCATTTGTAAAATAACTTCAAAATAATTATGTAGGAGGCATGCAAGTGAATTTTCTAAAACCACTGTCGTCTTCAAGCTTCAGTTCTATCAGAAGCTTATTCGCATAATATGCACTATTTTGAAGTACTGTATGAACCCACCACGGGTTTCTTCTTCTTTGTCTTCTTGAAGAGTCCATAACTACGTACAAAGCACAAGCCACCAGTGCCGGATTTACGTATGGGGGGGCCTCGGGGTGGCATAAATTGTGGGGGGCCCTTATAAACCCAGCAAAATTACATCATATAGTGTCCGAGGATAGGTAAAAATCAAGCAATTGTTTGATTTTACAATAATAATAATAATAAAATAATAAAGTAGAAAATAAGCTTGAGAGCTATCACGAGAATTAGTAAATGACCATTGGGGACTTTCCTGCTAAATATTTCAATTAATGTCGGCAGGATTTGTATTTTTAATTTAAACTGCACACCCATCAATTTGTTTTATCTAAACATTTCATGCAGGAAGATCATTACTGTCAGTAGGCACAAAACAAGACATTTACAATATAAAATTAGAGTTTACGTTTTCTTTCTTGTGGTAGTTTGAGAGAGATCCCAGCCAAGGGGCATCGCACGAAATACATTTGGGGTGGGATGTGGGGTCTGGGGGTTAAACAGTGAATCTCTCAACTATAGATATTCAGAAATTAAACAGATTCCCAGGTGACAATGGCAACGCTGAGTATACCGAGGGAGTTGGATGTATGAAATATGGAATAGAGGGTTTAGGGGGTTCTCTCCCGGGGAAATGGTAATATTTGATGACAATAATTGGCCCTTGAATTAAGGAATCAATAAACTTTTTAAAAAAAACGTTAATGATATTTTTTAAGCTAAGAGTGTTATTTATTTTGACTTTCACTATCATTTTATCTAGGAAAACAAATTTTGGCTCGTAAAAACTCCAAGCTATATCAAGTAATCAACTTAAGACAGTACCAGGGGTCGTCCTAAGAGGACGCCACAGGCTTCTTTGCCCGATTCTATCCTCAGGCACGTCCGGGAGAAAAATCGGCTGAGGAGGGCTCGGCAAGTCTCGAGGGACCCGGTAGACAAGGCCAACTGGAGCCGCAAAGTCCATGCGGTTCGGGAGATGGTCCGAGAATACCGGAAC
>CABEEJ010010186.1:0-15183 GCA_901482245.1 Timema douglasi
CTGACCGGAGACTCCTAGCCATCAAATCGAGACCATTCTAAGGTTCAGCCTAATCCCAGACCGATCACCTGACCTGCGCAGGAAAGAAGCCGATGGGAAGACTTACGTCAAGTACCAAGTGATTGGTGCGAGCAACGTGGCGGTGCCCACCCACTTCTTCAAGGTGGTGGTGGGCGAGACCGACCGCAAGGAGCTAGAGATGGAGGCGTACGTGATGCCCAACCAGATCATCCAGGACAAGACTCCTCTCACAGTCTTCCAGGTGAACTGTCAACAGTTGTCAATAGACGTCAGCCCTGACACAAGCCAGGGAAAACAATGAGAGAAAGTTATAATGATTTATATTTCTGGTTTTCAACGCAGGGGAACTATTACCTGGCCCTTTACTGATAGCTCGTACTGGCACTATATTATCTATGTTACTGATAGTTCGAACTGGCACTATATTATCTATGTTGCTGATAGTTCAGACTGGCACTATATTATCTATGTTGCTGTTAGTTCGAACTGGCACTATATTATCTATGTTGCTGATAGTTCGTACTGGCGCCTTATGTTTTATGTTGCTGTTAGCTCGTACTGGCACTATATTATTTATGTTGCTGTTAGTTCGTACTGGCACTATATTATTTATGTTGCTGTTAGCTCGTACGGGCGCTGTATAGTTTATTGTATTTTTCAGGTTCCACCAGAGAGCATCGAAAGAGCGGCTGGTTTGCTGTTCTTTGACCGAATATCTCGGGACAAGATTAAGAAAATTAATGGGAGAGAAATGAAAAGTTGATCAAAGACTTTCATATTTATATATTACAGACCTCGTAGAGTCGAACAAAACTGATAAACCATTAGTCAACTTTTATGAACATGGAAATGTTTCAGAGATAATCTCTCACTTGTTAAAAAGAGTTTTAATTTTAGTTTTATATTAGTGTCAAAATATTTAAAATATGGCTTTAATCTTTCAGATGAAATTATGATTAATTTAAGGTAATTTGACAGTAAAAACTTTATTGTACAATTTTAACAAATGTACGATTATAAACTATAAATAGAGAGCCAATGATTTCAGATCATTAGAGCTCATTGTTAAGGTAAGGTAATTAATGTCTGGCGCTGAAACTAGACTGGCATGTGAGGGGTACACAATTAAATCTTTATATGTAAAAGAAAAATAATATTTAATTTTTAAAGTATTTAAAAGTGGCAAGATAATTTTTTATTATATATAAATACTATTCTTTATATACCCCAATAATTTTATTTTATTTCACGATGTCGTTAGTTAGAATTTGTTTTTTAACCTAACTCTACTCGTTGATTTGATTAATGTGTCTAAAGTAGCAGAACATGATATTCCTGGCCGACACAGAGGATCAGATGGTCCCAACTAATGACACACCCAGTTAAAGCGGGCGCTCTCTGTGTTGTTGGAGCGGACTGAGACATTGCTACTTGCTATCTTTACTAAATAACTTCCTCACCACGAACATTTTCCAACCACCGACCGGGTTTGTTTGCAACACAGGCTCTCCAATGTCTCCTTTCTCTCTCCTCCACACTTCTCTGCACTCCCTTCAGCAACCTGTTTCTTGCTCTTCCTCTTAGCATCCTTCCCTCCACTTCATTATTCAACATCTTCTTTGGCACCTTCTCCTCGCAGTCGTGCCTTCTCTCTCCCATTCTGCATCAACTGTTCCTCTCATTCTATCCATCCTTACCACTCCTATACTACCTCTCATATCTCTCATTTCCCAGACTTGAATTCTGCTTCCATCCTGCTCCTTCATTACCCACGGTTCCTCTGTGAGTGCTAACATTAGTACATAGAACCTCCTGTAGTCTCTCTACACGTCCCTGCTCCTAATTACACTTCTCACACTTCTGCTTGCCTCCCTCTCTCACTGATTTATCTTCTCTTTCTTCCACTTTCCTCTATCACACTCCCTAGCTATTTAAAGTTTTCCACCATCTTCAACTTCTCCGCAAAAACCACATTAAAAAACAATCATTGAATCAATAGTTGACTTTAAGAGTATCAGATTGTTTGATTAATATGTTAGTTTTATGTCATGTTTATATTATGTAACAAGATACTGTGAAATGTAAATATAAATGGAATTTTATCACATAAAGAACACTTTATTAAATTAAAGCTACACTCATTTTATTAATAATACTTAAAACTTTACTCTATTTCTTCATCTGACCCATAAAGTGGAGTTGAACTCACCTTTTCCCGACTAAAGAGGGTAATAGGCCGCACCCAGAGGCAGAGGAGGGAAGTGATCCCGCTGATTAAGGAAGCCAACACACTGACAAAACTTGTTTTGTTGATAACTGTTCCTCATATATTTATATAAACTAATCTCCTTGCGTTTCTGCTTCTGGATAGAGAATTAGCTTCAGTCGGGGGCCTCTTGCTAGTGTGGCTCTCGCTCCTTCCGTCCTTCCTCGCGGCAGTGCCCTTTAAGTGCACTACAGAAGCGTGAGGAGGAGTGGCCTGGGGTTTCAAAGATCTCACGGCAAGAAAGAAACTCAATCTTTATTTGACATACAGCAACGTCAAGGGCCAGTGTCATGAAACGATTCAAAGAACACTCAATAACATGATTTGGACAAGATTCATATCCAAAAGTTCATGTTGGAGATGGTAAAGTGTACGTTAAATGGGCTAGTCTTCAACTCGACACACAATTCGTGGATCGATGCAAGCAACATTGTCCAGGTGGAGGAGAAAAACTTCCCCTCCTCTCGCTAACTGTATAGAGGCTGGAGAAGACGGAAAGTTTTGTCGCGTTCAATGGGTTCAGACAGTTTGGATAATCTTGGAAGATCTGTCGGGAGTAGATATTGCAGACAGAGAGATAGATCGTGCAATGGAACTCTCAACTGGCCGGGAAGCTATAGTCCTGGTATGTGGGAGCCCAACCAGTTCATAAATAGCTGCGCTGATATCTGTCCCATCCACATACTTAGTAAAGGAGACAGCCCCGAGATTCTTCATATATGATATGTTGAGGATCTTGTGGAGATCGTGCTGTATTAGCCTTTATACCATGTTAAGAAAGAAAAATATGATCGAGTCAAGAGTGTATCCAAATTCGAGAAGTATCACTCAAATAACGTGCACATACTTGGGGAGAGGAGGAAAAATAAGAATGCGAGTACGATGCTACTGATGAACCCAACATCAATAAACTAAATCTTTTAGGAAGAGTACTTGTGCCGGGGAAAATCTTAGTTCGTGTCAAATAGACGTTGGTTTAACTCCTCGTAGTGAGAACTAACATATCTGAGAGGGAACGGCTGTGAATTTATCAAATGGTGTGACTGGTATCAGCGTGTGTTCATGCATTGTATGATAATCTTTTTTTCTCATAATGGGCAGACTTTACTTTCATTATGTATATTACAAACACGAGTAAATCGGCTTTACCGGGCCCAGTTTTTAATATATTTAAAATATATAATAAATTTGGAATTTCAGCTTCTAGGTGCACATTTTCATACAAAAGGGTTTCTAATTTTAAAATCTTGGACCTCTCTGCGTGCGATAGATTTTTCACACTCCCCATGACAAACTCTTCATTTTATTAATATAGATTTTTTTTTCTCGATATGAACAGACAAAATTAAAACAAATCGTATGTTATAGTCTGTGCACAGAAGATATGACTTGTATGTATTGAATCTATTATATAACTGGGTGGACATTTGAGGCTGAGATTTTTAAACTGTCGTCTGAAAACTATTGTGTAAAAGAGAGAAAGATACTTTGGGGTATATCTTTTTCTCTTACACACATGGGTGAGAGATTATATTTTTTTATAAATCAAAGATTTTACTTGTATTTGTACTGTACTCTATCAATTGTGAAATTGAATTGTATATCCTCTAATGTAAATGTGTATTCACTCAAATGTGATATAATACTTAACTATTTTCAAATTATAACACACTCATGCACCAGAAACATGTTTTCACACAAGGATATTAAAATAAACCGTTAAATCCATCCGTTCCCTCAGAATCAAGCAGACGACAAAATTGAGCGTCACGTCCTTTGCAAGAGGTGTGCTTATTTTCATCCAGTGTTGTATAGAGATCACCGATTTAATATGATCTTAAATTATAAACATTAAGTGAAAGTATATATTTAACCTGAATAGGTACTTATCAACCGCTTATCTGGGGGGACAGTACCTTAGCCGTATCGCCTAAGTCCAACCAATCACCACAGATAGCGAGTTGTTATATTACAACATAAAAAAGGGTAATCACAAGGGACCTATTTTATCTATTTTCAGCAAGCCCAACAACACCCTTGTCTTACCAGATATATTATGGCTAAGCCTAAGGGACATAACCCTGAGGTAGTCTGGGTTCAGACAAGAACAAGCGAAGGTAACAAATACAGCCCGAGGGCTCGTTTATTTGGATGATTATCAGCATTGAATAATTTGTACAACCTAACCTAACCTAACCTAATAACCTAATACCTAACATTTCCCATGAGATAGCAAATAAACCAACAAGAATTAAAGTCATCTGACTGTTAACAATATAAATAACCTAATACTTAACATTTCCCATGAGATAGTAAATAAAACCAGCAAGAATTAAAGTCATCTAACAGTTGCAAGACTTGGTATCTCCCAATTAATCAACAAACACTTCACAACTCCAGATAGACTGACTCCTTATGACAATGATTCCAACCCTGACCTGAATATAGAAAGGTCATGGTCAAAGATTAACCTCCCGCTTTTACAATAATTTTCCTAAACTTCGCCATGATTTGAACCATAACCTTAAATATACAATGTTCATGGTCAAAGTTTAATTTCCCTCATTTACTATAAATTTCCTAAACTCCTCCATGATTTGAACCATAACCTGAAATATAACAATGTTCATGGCCTATGAGTAATATCCATCCATAACAATAGCTTACGTTTAAGGCGATCCTAGGGGCCTACAAAGCGCCCAAGTATTCCTTACACCTAACCGGCATAAAAGAGTGCCATCCATCGCAGGCCACAGGCTTATATTTGATTCTGCTCAGCGGGGGAAACTTGTTAGGAAAGAATTACATCATCGAGCCGTCACCAATATCCAATCACAAGGTCCCACTCTTCCACAGCGCAGTTGAGACTCACATAGCCACGGGGGTGGGGGTGACCTCGGACGCCCGAGCCACTGATATCCACTTATAATTGCACTCTCGCGCATGCGTGCTTTGAACGGATTGTCTTATTTTGGAGAAGAGATGGGTAAGTAGCTGACTTCCCATTCAAAGTTTTATGCAGTGCGTACACAAGGTCGTTCCGTGGCGTGATCGTTGTTGTTGTACGAGACCTCGGCCTTTCTGGTGAATAGGGTGAGTAGAAAACTGTTGTTGGTGCCGGGTCAGTCTGTATCCACGGTACACTTATTTCACTCTGAATGACCATATCCTCTATCATGTACGTTGATTGTTTCCTTATACATTTAAAGACTGCATTCTGTAAAAGAGAGAGAGATGGAAAGTAACAGATAGATGTTAAATAACTGTGTAAAGGGGGAGGAACGACAAAAAAAAGGAACGTAGTCGTTGTAAGATGAAAGAAAAAGATGGAAACAAGGTAAATGTTAAATAACTGTGTAAAGGGGGAGGAACGACAAAAAGAGAACCTAGTCGTTGTAAGATGAAAGAAAAAGATGGAAACAAGGTAAATGTTAAATGTCCGGAAAAAAGAAGGGTTGGGCTGAATAGGTCCCGGTAACTGTCCAGCTGGAGGCCTCTTATTGGCTGTGGCAGTACAATCATGTTCACCACGAGGGGGAAACTATTGGTACCGGGACCGGGCCTAAGATACAGATTCACAAGTTTAATAAACTAGAAGATGAAAAAATACAACATGAAATATGAATTCCAAGCAATAACGTGCCTATCCATACTTGATAACATGTAATGCTCCCTGGATGTGGTTGCCTACGAAGGAACTTAGTGGAATTTGTCACCATTATATCATTGGTTTGGATTAGTGTACCTAGTTGCCTTCTCTAATCTTCATCTACATTTGGTTTCTATGGGTTGGTCAGGCACGTAGCCACGAGGGGGCTGAGCGGGCCTAACCCCCATTGGACCACAGCATACACTAGCTACAACTTCATTCAACAATTTAAAATTAAAATAGTTGTTCAATCATTTTCGCATGTCAATAAATGATAAATCCAATACACTGACACAAACATGTTTGACATATTAAAATGCATTGAAATACCGTACGTGTAGTAAGTTGGTCTGATAGTTATAAACCCGAACACCCCTCAGCCACTCGTATTAGACTCTTCCAACTTGACCGCACCTGTACTACAATACTGACTACGCAAGCGTGCCACAACTAGTGGGCAAAATGAAGAGAAATGTGGCAAGCGATATTCGGGCTTTTTTTTTTGTAAGAAAAAATTTTGTGGACGAATTAGCAGACCAAGACACTTCTATTAGTACAAACACGACTACGACTGAGGTAAGGTTCTAAGTTTCTATTATCATACTTCATTACATTATACTATGAATATATTATATTGCTGTCCCTTTTTATAATGCATTGTTGCAGATTCCATCAAACATATCCCAATTGCATCGGTCATTGTGTTGATAGAATTTTAGAACCATGTGATGCATTTCAGTATTTGAATGCAACGTGTCAACCTGAATCAAGGTTTGTGTTCCCGGCTATCCAAAAAGGCAAAGAGCAGAGAAAATTTCAAAAGGGCTGGCTGCATCAATTTCACTGGCTTGCATACAGTGGTGTTAAGAAAGGAGGGCTCTGCAATTCGTGCGTTTTGTTTGATCCTGCAACCGGTGTTGGAATGGGCACTCGAGTAATTTTAACTCTTGAGTATTTAACCGTACCCGTAACTAATAACAATGCAATTAATGCCTAAGGGCACCACCGACTGGCGGCTTAAAATCCACGTTTCACAACGAAACTACCCACGTAAAAATCTGCAGCGAAATAAATGTTATTCTACAAAAGGTGATCATAATAAACAACAAGTACATACATCTTACATACTTGAATAAAAAATATGAACGTATTATTTTTAAATGATTGTACTGTAATTACTATTCTACAAAGATATTGAATTTTTTTTTAATAATTCCAGTCACTAAAATCTCTGGTGAAGGAACCATTGCAGAAGTTTAAAAATGCCCTTGAAGATTTGCGAGCTCACGCATCTACGCAGTTCATTGTTGATTGATGAGAACCAGACAGCAATAATTGAGACCAACAGAAAAAGCTTGATTCCAATAACAAAAACAACACTAGTCTGTGCCCGTAATAATTTGCCATTAAGAGGTCATCGTGACGATGGCCCATTCAATGCCAATAACTCAGTCGAGCCAGTTCTATTAGGCACACAGGGCGTTTTTCGAGGTCTTCTAGCTTTTAGGATAGATTCAGGAGATAAAGACCTACAGAATCACTTTCAGAGAGCAAACCTCAACTGTATAATGATAAGCCCTACTATGCCCAATGAACTAGTTTCATGTATCGGGGAAGTTACTCGCAAGGCCCTAGTAAAAGACATTAAGCATGCGAAATATTTTTCAGTTTTGTGTGTTGAGCCCACAGACGTCAGCATGACAGAGCAGATGACATTGTGTATCAAATATGTGAATACGACTACCTTCGTTAATAGAGAATAATTTTTGAGTTTTGTGTCCATGATCTCGATAAAAGGTATAGAAATAAAGGGAGCAATTGAGCAAAACTTGAAGCCCCCGGTTTAAACTACAATAATGTTCGTGGGCAAGGATACAACGGAGGGTCGAATATGTCGGGGAAGTTTAATGGTGTGCAGGCTCTCATCTTAAAGGATCAGCCACTGGCACTCCACACACATTGTTTCAATCATTCACTGAGCCTATGCATTTCTAAATCCTCCAGAGTGCCATACATAAAAACAGGATGGGAATCCTGGGCACAGTTTCTACATTGGTCAGCATCGCCCAAGAGAGTGCTTGTAATGGACACTATAATTTCTGAAGCTGACACCTTCTCTCCGCCGAAAGAGACCAAACTGAAATCATTGCGTGCTGCAAGAAGGGTCGATCGTCGTGATTCTGTCATTACATTTCAAGAACTGTTTCCGGTAGTTATGGCTGTTCTTGCAGAATTAGAGCATGAGCAAGATGCTGATACTGCGGCGTGTTTCAGTTCTGCGATCACATGAGGTCTCCTGGTTGCATTAGAACTCGTTGTTCATTGCTTCTCCCACACACTGCAACTAAGCAAGAACAAACAAAGTTCAAACTAAGATCTTTCATCTGCTGCATCAAATGTTAAAACGTTGTTGTTGTTGTTGTTGTTAGCACCGCGTCTTACTAACCGTTCGGGTTATACGCACTTACGCTAATGTGTAATGGTAGGGTGATTGTGAGATGAAATGGAGGACCTACAGTTTAACGTGGGATCCGAACCACGGTGGAGGCCTGGCATTCCCCACATTCACAAGATGTCTTGTCAGAGGTGAAGGAAGGGTTTGGCAATCAGATAAATCTGTGCCGGGACCGAGGATTGAACCCCGGNTGGAGGCCTGGCATTCCCCACATTCACAAGATGTCTTGTCAGAGGTGAAGGAAGGGTTTGGCAATCAGATAAATCCGTGCCGGGACCGAGGATTGAACCCCGGACCTCTAGCACAGAAGTCCGACACCTTACCCCTATACCACCAGGTCACCGTTAAAACATTGTTAAATATTTTGATGGTCATGAGAATCAATGCTTAAAACGTTTTTAAGATGCTTTTCGTAAACACTTGCCAACGAGCAGCTTCGGTATCACCTGATTAACTATACCAATAAAATACAGTCGACAAACAAACCGGATGAATATCACATCAAATAACACCGAGGATTGGTTTAGGGCGGTAGTGTGTATACCATTTGTCGACCATATTGTCATGGAACTAAAATGTAGGTTCAACTCAAAATTTTCTGAAATGTTGCCACTTGAAGCACTTATCCCATCCAAATTCGGTAAGAATGAAGAAGAGAAAATTTTAAATGCAGCAAATATTTACGACAGAGCTAAGAACTGAGCTCGTTGTTTATCGGAAGTAGTGGGATGGAGTTGCAGTCGCGGATATCTCCGTTACTGCAGTTGAGTTACTTAGTTACTGCGACGAATTCGTCCCTGACATAGAAGTTTTGTTACAGCTTATAGCAACGTTGCCAGTATCCACTGCCACGGTACAGATGAGTTTCTCTCCAACACGAAGACTCAAAACCTACCTCCGCTCAACAATGAACTAGCAACGTCTCAATGGCTTAGCGCTTGCTAATATTCATAAATACATCAAAGTTGATGCCAGTGAGGTTTTAGATTTATTCGCGAGACTAAAGAGTAGATGAATGGAACTACATGACTGGTCCAAAGAGTGAAGCTGTATTTGTTCCATAAACGTATTGTGTTTATGATATATGATTTATAATTGGTGTTATTCTTTATATGAGAATAAAATATGTAGCCATGCATAAATATAAATCTTACTAAACAAACTGCAAAATATATCATTTTTTATTAAAATATGAACTAATAATTTTTTATTTACATGTTTACAGGTTTCTAAAAATTATATGTGTTACAAATAATGTAATTTGAGACAAAAATTGCAATAAAAACGTAAACATCACCTCCCTCTTAGTTTGTAAATTATTTTATATTTTATTTATGTTTAATTAATTATGATTATTAATTATGTATTCATTTATTTTTATTTCATTTATGCGTCACGCCCTTCCAAGCCACAAACTGCTTACAAAGTATGCATAAATAGTGTAATTTTTAACCCTAAGATTTCAAATTTTCGCGGGGGAGAGACCCCCGGATCCCCGCTTATGGGGTGGTACTGGCCTCGGCTCCCCCTTGAGGAAATCCTGGCTACGCGCTCGAGTGTGATAGAGCATCAAAAGGAACTTGTCGGGGGTATTATATACTGGTGGGGAAATTAGGGGAATAACCAAATTATATGTTGCTGGGGTAAAGTTATATTTTGTACTTAGAAATACTAAACGACATTGCAGATCTGTTGGGGCACTTTCATGAATCACAATTTATATTATGGCTACTAAGCTAGCTGTTGACAGTGTATGAAAGAAATGTTAAGCTAAGCTTTACTGCATTGTCTAAGATCCTAAGGTACTCCAAACAAATTAGCCACATGGGGTGTTAATTCCCCATGGTGAACCCTCCTTCAACCAAGCCATTCCCATCACCCAAAATGATTATATTTTTGACCATAGCATGTAATACGTCCAACTCGTGCGCATGCTATTTGTGAATTGTGTGCACCCAATGCTTCCCTCCCTACTATAGATTATGTGCGCCAATACTGGTAGCGTGATTCGTGATGACTTCGTGAGTTATTGCAGGGAAAATCCGAGCGGCATCATGTTTACCGCGATCAAATATTCGAAAATCCTAAAATATAAATCACTGTTTCTTTGTAAACTACTTGGACAATCACAGTAGTTTTCTTTTCAGAATTTGTTATAAACACCTTAAAGATAGGAGGATATTATTAAAATGCCCATATTCCAATTGGTTTGGTTTTTAAAAAAAATTGTTTTCTAATGAAATAACTATAATGAGATTCTTAGTGCGGACACATTTTCACTCTGTTTTAAAAGTTTTTTTCCTAATTGCGATAAATGGGTAGTATAAGTGTATGAAATTATAATCATGAACTGAATTTTATTTGGACATAAGACTTATTCCTCTAACACCAATACCTTTCTCAGTTTGATGTGTTCACCCTTTGAGGCACTTGATGGGTATCAGCCTCGGCACCATGATGGGGCACTTAGGAGTCCACCGACATACTTGAGAACAGCACGTACCAACCACCCGCAGAAATACAGGAAATAGTATGCAACAAAATCACATCACTGCGGCTCCACCAGAAGGCATATTTTAATAAGTGAGGGTATTCTCATCCAAGTTTTGACAGTGAAGAAGTGGTGATTATTCGACGTGCACCATTGCATACTGGCGAACCAATAAAGGGGCAGTCAAAGTACAGAGCTCCTCTTGTGGTGTTGAAAGTGTTCCCAGATGGCAACACTTATCGAGAAAGTCAATTGACAGGAGATGTTAAATAGAAACACTATGCCACCACTGCGCACGTTTCTCAACTCATGTCATGGAGTAACAAAGACAAGATTGATACCACAATCCAAATACTACCATCCAAACCAAGATCGAACCAAAGACCACTATGCAATTCGAGATTGAACCAAAACCACGATCCAAACTGATATCGAACCAAAGACCATGATCCAAACTGATATCGAACCAAATACTACCATCCAAATCGAGATCGAACCAAAGACCACGATCCAATCCAATATCAAAACAAAAGTCTTCGATCCAAGAGGCAGTCAAAAAGACATTTAAGCTTCGGATCATTTAAATGTAAAAATTTAACAGTAAATTTAAATTTAAAAAGTGTTTAGTCTTTAAAAAAAAGGAAAAATAAGAGTTCCTTTAGCTACAATTATGTAACTGAAATTAGCATCCAACTAATTATTATGTAACTGTAAATAATAACAATAATATGTAATATTCAATCCAACTTTTGCCATGGTAAGTAATATTTAAAACAGAAATTTTAAGCAAACATTCAAAAACAAATTCAACGAAGTGGAAATAATACTTCTTTTGTAAATGAAGTAAATGGTATTTGTTAAGACACACACAATCCCCTACGTGTATCACTTCAAGTTTACAGGTAAACAGCTATTGGGCAAAAAGCAAGAGAGTAGTTCAAGGACGTTTACTCGGTAAGACGACGCAGAAATAAATCACAAGATTTGTTATGAGTAAGAGTCAAACCCGGTATAACAAATATAAAATCTTTAAGTCTAAATATCTATATTTCTTCAAATTATATTGATCTCATTTGGTTTCAACATAGTTAATCACAGAAAATTCTGTAGAACAAATAGATGATAGAAGGAACATATGCTTAAAGGAGAGGGCATGGTCCCTTAGAAGCATGCAGATAGAAAATTAGGTGAGGGGTTGGTTAAGTTTTTCAACTGGAGGTGCGTGATGTCCTGAAAGCACGCGAGAAGAGATTATAGCGTGAGAAAATTTTAAGGTTATATTTTTGTTAATTGTATGTGTTTATTTAGGTAAAAAATGTATTAGTTTAAGTTAAGATAAAATTATGCCAACAAGGCAATTTTGAGTTTTCTAAGAATTTAAATAATTTAATTTTAAGAAAAATTTTAGATGTTTGGCTAATTAGTTAGGTAATTGGGGTCAAATATAATTAGTAGACAATCTTGGAAATCAGAATAGATATATCATTTCACCAATGGTGAATTTTATGAGTGACAGTTAAGATGTGGATCTTAATATTTATGCATGGGGTTATTTTAAAAGTAATTAATAAGATAAGGATAGCTATTGTAAAGTACAACGTAGCTCTTGCACAGTATAGAATTTGCTTATATCAAAATTCTTAAAGATATAAGCAAAGGGGGGGAGGGTATTGTAATGATACTGTTTTGGACCCCTTTCATATATTTAAAAAGTCATGGATAAAGTTATTTTTCTTCAATAAACCGTATATAAAATATCCTTTTAGTACTTCATCCATGGGGAAAACAAGCGCTTTTCAGAAATAATGTCAATGTATTACACCATAAAAAATGTATTTAAAAAATCAATTCCGTAGTATTTAACAAAATCTTGTGACCCACTGGCTTCCTCTACCTAATCGGAAGCTAGCCTTCAAGACACCTGTCGCCAGGACTCGTTCTATTATTTGGTTTTAACCCTGATGACAAGGGGGCCAAGAGGTAAGGGGCAGGTAATATATATAAGCCGCTTATGCGTATGAATATATAGCAGTAACACAGAAAAGCAGTACGGTAATATTAAGTAGAAGTGATACACAGAACTTAGTAATAGTAGTGCCGGTAATATATTAAACAATAACATAAATCAGCACAGTACACGGTACTCAGAACGCGGAACGTGTAATATCACAGAAAAACTATTTTAACAAATAATGTATTACATAATATCACAGCTTCAGTGCCGAAGGTGTAGTCACATAAATAAATCGTGTTCAGCATTAAAAGGCTTGTTTATATAATAAGAGTAATTATAAGAAATAATTAGATCAAGTAACCGCGGGTCAGTGCACAGTAAAGCCTACTCGCGTCGTCACCACCGTAAAACCCAACATCGTTATAAGGTGGTGCTCAACCACAGGGCATTATCTCAGTGTAGATCCGATTCACGAGTCAAATATCAATGAATAAATCCATATCTCTTTAATTGGCGCTCCTCGCTGGCCGTATCTTCATAATGGGAAGCATTATAGTAATTTAAAACCCATAACCCTTTAAAGTATGCACATGAAATAGATAATACACAATTATTTTCTCAACTTTCTCCAAGTTCAAATTGTTCCCCTGGAGATTTATACGCCCTTGAATTTAGTACAGATAGAAAACATCGTAGGTACTTCTAAAGTTATAAATACGATTTTGTTCAAATACTTTCGCATGATTTATTTATGAAAGATCATCATAGTTTAAAATGTATCCTAGTTTCAGTAGTGTGGGCGTGGATCAAAGATATTTATTTTTAAACATTTAAGAAAATTTCTATATACTTTAATATAAAACTCCAGATACTGCCATAGATAATAGAGTATTAAAATACATTTTAAATAATAAAGTGATCAAATAGTGTGCCTCAATTTTAGATCAAATTAATCTAAGATAAAATTCTATACTAGTTTGGTTAATGGCGTATTTAAACAGCCGCCGTTTACCAACAGCTGTTTCTCCAGCTGACTCAACGAAGCGCTTACAAGGTCGCCATCAAAAAGTAAAAACTGGAAGAAGTAATTTAAATCAAGTCAACTTAACATTGTAGCTACCACAAAATACATATTTTGGTGTGTTTATAAAGATTCATATCTTATTCTAATTTATTATTATGCATTAAAATGGTTGTAGAATTGTATAGGGTATATTTATTTTCCAGAAAATTATTTTAGGATCTGATTTGATTTGTCAGAAACGTGCCTTTTCCATTGTGTTGACGTCTTCGACCTGAATAAAAAGAAAATACATTTTCATTATTCCAAGGTAATCTTGAATCACAATTTAAATAGTAGTTGTTTGTTTTCCTTTGTTTTGTTATATCCTTCATTAAACAAATTTATCTGGTGGAATCTCCCACTCCCACTTAGTAGATATTTATGACATTTCTTTGTACTGAGTCACCTCTCGTACATGATTGGAAACTAAATCATGGTAAATTGTTACTGGTCTTTCCCTGACAAATAATTAAAACAAAATGTATATTCTACTTGTTTTTATCGTAAACTAGACATTATAAGTGCATTTATATTGTGTGCTCTGGGTATTCGGTTGTCTGAATAACCTGCCAAACACTCGGTGGTTATATTGTGACTTATAGGTCACAATTATCAAAATATGCCTGTTTTACCCTTTAAAATTAAAAATAAGATTCCAAAAATCCCAATAGTATGAAGTAAAACCAAACATCTTTAATACAAATAAGACTTGAAGATTGATGGAAATAATAAAATTCTATTATGAAACAAAAACCGTCATATCATTTGAAGCTCTAACAAAAAGGGCATAGGCCATATGTAATATATTTTTTTGTACAAATTTTAAAACGTTTGTATATTTATTATTATTATCTAATAAACTTTATGGGATGTTTTAGACAATAAAATACGGCAACATATTTTACTTTGGAACTGTATTAATATAAAAAATAAAAATAGCCCCACTTTGGTTTTGTGGTCTTAAGCGTGCGTCACTTTCACAAAACCAAATCGCTGATGACGGGAAAGTCGGTATTTGAATCCCAGGCGAGCGTACCTACTAAAGGCGTTATTTCTGTAAAAATAAGCGTTCATCTCTCCACACAAATTTGGGTACAATTCTTCTAAATTCAACCTTCCTAGTTATTAACAAATTGTAGGTGACCTGGCGGTCTAGGGGGTAAGGTGTCGGACTTCTGTGTTAGGGGTGCGGGGTTCGATCCTCGGCCCCGGCAAAGATTTATCTGATTACCAAACCCTTCCTTCACCTCTGACAAGACATCTTGTGAATGTGGGGAATGCCAG
>CABEEJ010010187.1:0-15183 GCA_901482245.1 Timema douglasi
AGATAACTTATTCTAGGGGCATTAATGACAGTATATTAGCACAGATTCCAAAGTTCAGGGGTAGAAAAAGTGAGATATCTGCAGCGCAATATCTTCAGAAAATAAACAGAATTAGAAAAGCATATAATTGAATTATTATTATTATTAGCAGGCTTGGAAAATGAGGTAAGGATGTGGGCAAACACTGCGGAGGCCGAATGGAAAGATTATCAAGAGGTTAAAGAACTGGTTTAGTTCATAGTTGATGGGTTTTAGAATTTTCCTTTTATTGTACTGAGTTCATTTCTCTGCTACATCATTAATCCTTTTCATAGCCATTAGTAATTTAATTGTCTTATCCCTTTCTATTCGGTGAGGAAAATTCACAATTGAGTACATTACAACTTTTGTATAAAAATATACCATTTGAATATTAGGAAGGATAGGGACCTCAAATCCTTAAGGATAATTATTGAGATTCAAGAATACAAGAAGATTTCTCATTTAAGACCCAAATCCTAAAAAAGAATGTATTTTTTCAACTACAATTGGTACAGCGTTATCATTGATTATTGGTGGGCCAGATCCAATTATAATATTATTGGAAGATCTTAACAATCAACCCCTAGACTAGCAATTTATCACTTAATTGAATGCAGAGATCTGAAATTTTTAACAAAGGTGGACGGAAGGGGCGAATAAACCTCAAAGCCGGATTTTTAAATTTTTAATTAGCTTTTTAATCAGGCTATTTTTAATAAATTTTTGAAAATATATTTTTTATCTGGTTTAGAATTACATTTCAGAGATAAGGGCACCATGGGGGGATGGGTGCGGGGGAGATTATATCATTCTTATACCACAGTGGGTCACGGGAAATGCCATGCAAGATTGCTATTTTAAAATATAATTACTCTTGCTATTTAAATATATTAATTCTAAACCTGAGAGTCTGTGAAGAGGAATACACCATGTTGGTCACTGGAACTGGCCTTCCTCAACACAGATTTAATGTCTTCATGCCACTCCGTCATGCCATACTGTTTGGATATCTCGACCTGCAAGGAATAACTTTAATCTAAATATCACACAAAAAAAAATATTCTATACCAATTTGACAAAAATACAACTATATATGGTGTAACATAATAATACCAACAAACATAATTTTCACTAAAGACTTGAGAGTGCTGAAACTTTAAGCTAAAGACGAAACTTTTAATATCAGCTCAGGTTTGAACTTAGAACTCTGCAAATTTAATATTGATGTATTAGACTATTTGTGTGCTGTATTTACCCTTCTCTGTACTTGTATTGATGTGGTTTGTGAAATATGTAGTTGGCACTGCTCTTGTAAATCTCACTCCTTCCTGACAAGTTCTGGAGAATGAAACCTAGGTGAGGGTTTGGGTGTGTTAACAATCAATTTATTCAAGAGGCAGCCATTACCTCTATGTTCCGAGGCAGCAATGGAAAGTGTAAACTTTGTTCTTCTTTCCATTGTTTGTTTCCTTTAATGTGTTTATATACCTCCTTCTATATATAATAAAACTTATTAGAAAACCGAGTCAGTTTTAATTGGAACACGCTATCAACAAGTGGGTGGGAAGTCACTATCTGCTTTGAAATGACAGTAGTTTTGTTAATTATTGTCTAACTAACATTTTTTTCCCTGATGTTCTAGGGTCCCTGGGACGATCTACTGTGAGTGAGTGTGAAAAATGGCGGACCAAGTGACTTTGGGGGATCGCATCCAGATAGCTTCATGTTCGTCCTTGTGTAGCGATGGTGGCGAAGTGTTCACGGTCAACACGATACACTTAATTCCAGAAAGATTTGAAATTGCCAAACATAATTAATGACAAATGGGTGAGTTGTGGATGCGAGAAAAAGGGGACTTCCGTAGACAGTGCAGACCCCAAAGAATATTGTGGCCTGTGGTCAACCAATGAGACAATGCTCAATATGTTAGTTTCCATTAGGAAGCCGTCCCACTCCGTTTCGCCCTTATCGTTCATGATTAGCTGGATGAACACTTTCCAGAGTGTTGGTTGGGAAGACAGGGACCCAACAAAAGGCTTGTCGGAAGTCCTGACCTCATGCCATGTGATTTCTTCCTGTGGGGTTGGGCCAAAGATGAAGTCTATTAAACAACATCACGCACTCTGGAATGTATCAATGGTGTGTTAGGAAATGTTCCTCAGGATTTCCTTCACAAGACAATTTATGACATACCACGATGTTTACAACGCAAGTAGTAGGCCACCAAGATTCCCTTGAACTTGTTAACAGAACACCTTTTACTTTGTGTAAACCTATCCACCATTAATAAAATTATAGCCGTTTAATCTGAGGTAGTGACTTTCCGTCCACCATGTATATAATGTGGTGGAGTTAGTGATAAGTTGGGAGCAGATTCTAGATACCAAAAATGCCACTGCTCCCATTTTCCTTCATCCAATTTACACTCATTGGAAGCTATATAACAAGTGTTAATTTTCAAACCTACTATGCTGCAACTTAAAATTTCTAAGAAACTGGACTCTCTTGAAGCAGAAAATTCATAGCGTATGAAAGAGAGGGAAGCCAAAGCCGAAATGGGTGTGTTAAGATGCTTATTCATAAAATAGGCAAATATAGGCACCAAAAAATTAACATATTGTACTTCTAATCAAATGAAAAGCATATATATATCAATTGCCTAGGTTTTTTAGTAAAGGATAAGAAAAGGCAAATAGGCAAAATCCACTACATAGTAATAAGGTTAATCCTATTTTAACCAGGCAAATTTTAATTTTTTTTACTTAAGCTTATATAAGTACCTAGTTCTCTTTTGTAAAAAAAAAACAACACAAATAATACATTGTTTTTGAGTGTCATTACTGCAAATTACCTTAAAACGGCATTTTTCAAAGTGCGCTCCTCGGAACTGTGGGGCTCCCCAAGATCTTTTCAGGGGCTCCTAGACACTTTGTAACCTTTGTGGGACTATATTTTCATTTTATACCTCTACTAAAACAAAATATCGCAACAGAATGAATCCAGAAGAAGAAATGTGAATCTAGTTGTCTTCTATTAAAGCAAGATATTAAAAATATTTGCAAAAATTGCTAAGTGAGGCCAATATTCGCACTAAAAGATTATAAAAAAAAGTGTTATATTAACAAATAATTGTATTAGTTATTATATTTGGAAGAAGGTACAGGAAAGGTGGATAGAAAACATATAAAAGGAAACACACTCAACATGGCTTTTACAATGAAAAGAAGAACTAAGTTCAAACTTTACATCGCTGCCACTGGACAAAGAAGTAATGGCTGGCTGTTGAAGAAAATCTATCATACCACCCAATTCTATCAGAACTTATCAGCGGAGTGTGAAATGTGAAATGCAACTTCCTAAAAGAGGAAACTAAAAAAACACAGAGGAGAGAAAGTAAAATGGTGAAGAATGATAGGACACTTAGATAGGAACATGTTAAGGGAATGACATAAAGGTTTTATTTATTTATAAAGGTATTTATAGTTAAAATTAGATTAATTAATGTGGAAGATCAAAATTTATTAAATATTACCAGTTATCACTTATCACAGAATAATTTAAGTAGAAACTATTATTTTTCTGTTGAAAAAAAAATGTACATCTTTATTTAACTTTAAACACTAAATAGCATGAACCAAACTTTATAGTTACAAACCTGTTTGAACTTTTTTGTTCTAATGTTGAATAGTTGAGTTTATATTACAATATTTAATTACAATAGATTTTTTGAATTATAAACATATATGTCAAGTATATAACAGCACAATATCGTAGAAAATTAACGTAGTGTGTAATTTATCTGTTCAAAATATTATTGCCAAAGTTATGGTTGATGAAACTTAAATATTCTTTGAAAGGAAGTAACGTTAAGAGTTTTTTTTGAAAGTTATTACACCCCTAAAAGGAAGCTTTGATTACAAAATTTGAACACACTCCCACAAGTCTATAAAATACATTAGTATATAAAAAATATTCAATTTTCTTTTTAAAATAAAGACTGCAAAGTTACCTGGAAAAGCTCATACTCTGAGATATGAGCGGCAAGCCTGGTCAACGACTGTCGTCCCGAGCCTCCGACCCCAACCAACAACCCATGACTGCGGGGCTGCTTGAGGATACGACACAAGCGGGACAAGTGCTCGATGGCAAATCTTCAATCAGGAGAGACACACACATTGTTTGCACTAGTTTCCTAATAATTTGAGTTGAACGAGACAAGGCCCCCAGTGAATATATTTGTTTAGCCTTGTGTATTGCTACATGTTCAGGATATGTACATTCATACTGATTATGCTTAAATTTTAGGGATGAGGAAGGTTGAATTTAGAGGAAGTGTAACCTCATTTTTTTAGGATGAGAGTGAAAAATCCATTTAGAGAAAAACCACCCTCAGTACACTTGACTGGTATTTGAATATCGAGCTTCTCCTCATCGCCAGTTCACTCTATCGCAAGAATAACCCCTCAGGTCATGCAGCCCCCAAAGCGAATTCCTTCAACTATATAAACTCAAATTACACAAAATAGGGAAAATTTAAAAGCCCTACATGTTTTTAAGTAAAAATTACTTCATTTATTTATTTTTGAAGTACATATTACAAAAAAGTTTCATAAATATCCGCATGATTAGGGCTTACATACTTTATTACAATTTGAAAAACCGTTGAGTTTTTTATGTATGTTTGTGTAATCACATTTCCAAACGAACAAACCCATAACACCACAAACCAGTGAGCATTATAGTGCATGATCTTGACTATATTGTAGTAAAAGTGCTCAAGATAGCTCAGATGCTTCCTTTGACACTTTGCTATAGTTATAAACAACTCTCTTGGGGGGGGTATTAAGGACGTTAGAAAAGTTAAGTGTGTTTGTAGTTTTTAGAGTAAAACTGTTTGTTGTCAAATATTGCTTCAGAACAAATACAGAGAATAGCCTCAACATTTCCTGAATATCTGTCAAGGGTGTCTTGATATTTAATGACAACTTTTTGTATTCATTTAAAATGTTTATCATCTAATGCTGCTAGGCTCATAGCAGATATTACCCAACTGTTGATACCACCGTGTGAATAAAATTTAACTCTTGTGTTTCTACTGGAACAATTTGTTTGACAATGGTGAGGCTCAATGGTTAAATGAGTATAAAATATAGGAATTAAACAAATTAGGAAGGAAAAACTAATTAAGTGAAAATTGATTGAAGAAAACCCACCAATGGAAGGGGGTGGGGGGGGGGGCGTAAACATGAGAGATGAATACAATANATGAGAGATGAATACAATACACAAAGGTGACATCTTCTTCATTTATTCTGTCTCTATAGTAGAATATCACACAGACATTGAAACACAGCGTTTTTATATTTTGGCATTGTTACCTTAGTAAATATTTGAGAGAGAAACAGACACAAAAAACATTAGCCTACTCCATTTTGTACAAAAAGAAGATGTCCCATTTGAACTGGATTCTTCCCACATTCTTCTCTCTTTCCTTGTTTGGGCTTTCTTCAATCAATTTTCACTTACTAGTTTATCTGTCCTGATCCGACACCTTTGTTCATTCGGTAGCGTGTCTTTCACCACCTCTTTTCTTACTATAGAATATCACAGCCAGTCAGATCTACAAATAGTTGTAGTCGAAGGTAAGTGACTACCTCCTTCTCAGCTCTGGATTTTACTGAGCTGAGGGAAAATGTTACTTATATCAATGACTTTACAAATAATTTATTTTTATAAATATAAATTTCTAATAACTAAAGTATATCTCTATAAGGAAAACCTCTTTTCGCTTTATGAGGTAATTATTACCTCTTTGTCCAATGGCAGCAGTGTAAGGTGTGAATTGTGTTCATCCCTTTTATATGTTTCTATCCACCTTTCCTGTACCTTCTTCCAAATATAAATATAATATAATAAGTAATAACTAAAGTGATCTGTCCTCTTCAGGAGGTTTACCCCAACAAATTACTTGTAAATTAAGGATAGAACCCTCCAATTCCTTGGATTCTTAAAGACTATTCGAGATTCAAGGATATGAGAAAATTTCAGATTCGAGACTCAAATACTCAAAAAGATATTTTCTAAATTTTCCAAGTTAAATTTAAGAGCTCTAATGCAGCTTATTGATGATTCAGAACCAACTATACTGTTATAGAATGAATTTAAAAACAAGACGCCAGACTAATAATTTGACAATTAACTGAATATATGATTGTTATAGTGAATGGATTATAATATATAAAGTTGTATTATATTTGGAAGAAGGTACAGGAAAGGTGGATAGAAACATATAAAAGGGGGACGAACACAATATGGCCTTTACAATGAAAAGAAGAACACAGTTCACACTTTACACTGCTGCCAATGGACAAAGAGGTAAGCCTCTTAAAGAAAATAGATCGTCACCGCCCAAACGCCCAAACCAGGTTTCATCCTATCGCAACTCATCTGGAAGGAGTGTAAAACATGCAGCACAACTTCCTAAAAGAGGAAATCATAAAAACACAAAAGGGGAGAAAAAGGAAAATGGTAAAGAATGATAGAACACATAGATAGGAACATGTAACATGTAAGTTGCTAATTGTATATTCTATTATTCTATCATATTTATATTTCCTCTTATGTTCATAATTATTTCAAGATTCAGATTCAGATTCAAATGTGAAATTCAGAATTCAAAGAAAATATGGAGATTCCCATTCAAGATTTGAATTCATAAAATAGTGGTTTCAACCCAACTCTACTGTAAATATTAAATTGCTAAAAGTTCTACTTCTCTTTGATAAAAAAAAAATCAATCAATGCATCGAATTGGGCAAATCCTGTATTTCTGTGTACAAACACAAGTGCCCATATTGTAGCTAATTTGAACTCCCTAACAATCAAAACTATAGTGCGTGGTGTTAGCTTGCCTGAAAAGAACCAGGTTCATGGGTTTCTTTGTCATATTGTTAAACTCATTGAGATATCCTTCACAAACATTGCGGAGATGTTCAAGGTCCAACACTTCGATATAATTACGAGAGTCTGCCTTTGGATTGGCAAAATCACAGTATATCAGTTGCCGGAGTTCCTCCTCTCCAATCTGAAGAGAAGAGACACAGTCACTGTCGAAACAAGATACTAGCATGCTGTGTGGACCTCAATGTGAGGTACGGAACAGAGTCTGGTAGATGAAAGAGAGCCTATTGGCAGTTTAAATTGAATTAAAAGGTAAACATGTGATTTGTATTGTTATATGTTCACATTAGGGATGAGTGCTTCAATCCTTAAGGATATTTTAGCTTCGAGAATCATATCTTTTAAAAAAAAAGTTAATTTTTCAATATTTCAAGTGAGATTAGTTTTAGAGATCTAATACAGCTTATTGGTGGTCCAGAACCATTTAAATTATAGTATGAACTTAAAAAACCAGACCCCAGACCAGTAATTTAACACTTAACTCAATGTATGAATTTTTATATTATTGCAACATATTTATATTTCCTCTTATGTTCATAATTTTTTTCTAAGATTAAAATTCAGATTTGAGATTTGAAGGTAAATTTGAGATTCAGACTTGAGATTGTGGATTCGACCCAACTATTGTTCCCATCAGTTTTTTTACTACCTTAGAAGAAGTTGTGATAAGTCTAGAAAACAGTTCATTCATGTCTTCATGCAATTTGTCCCTGCACACATTATGAAGAGTGTCAAACAACCAATTTCTGTCGTTATCGTCGACCAAACGATCGTAATAAACTCTCAACACCTCGTGGACCCACAATCTTTTCATGGATTGAAGGTCCTCCATCGCTTCAGGAACTGAAAGTAGCACCCCCTAAGACACAGAAAATAAAGAGTTAAGATTTGACTCCATGAAGCAAATAGTTTGATAATAGCAACATTGTAGTAGCTTTGGAATCACATGACATGACTGTGTAGTGTGTACAGATCAAAGTTGAGGAAAAACTATATATTCTCTGAGGGAAAATTGTGAAATTCAGTTTAAACCAAAGAGGGGACACTTGAATCATCAAATCCTATGGTATTGAAGAGATTCAAGATTCGTAAAAATCTCAAATACATTTATAACTGAAATAACAATTTTAAGCACGAGTGGCATGGTAATCATAATTAATAGATGTGTACATCAAAGAGTAAAAAAATCGCAAAAAAAGTATAAAGTTGTTTCAATACAATAAATGTACAAAAAGTGTTTTCTTTTGTTATTTATGAAACAGTCGACATGACAAACAAAATAGCATTTTGTCATTAGCACCTTATATTAAACAACTTTTTTATAATCAAATTTTAAATATCTTCACTTAAGATTTGAGATTTGTATTGGAGAAATATAGGATTCTACCCATCCCTCGTTTAAACCTGAAAAGAAATTAATAAACTACAAATAGTTTGTCTAAAAAAATGTATCTTCATAACATAAATAATTTAATGATTTTTTTTTTGTCAATACTACTAGGGTTTGCCAGCATGATATTCATTACCTTCTACTGGCGATGGCTGATATGTTACCAACTTGTGAAGTTGGCGCCTCATGTAGGTGCAGTTACTTAGTCCCAATGAGATTGTAAGGATTTGATGTTGATTATGATGATGATGATGATGATGATGATAAAATAAATATTAAACCTAGCTTAATCCTGAATAACCTGACCATGGTGACTACAGAAAAAAATCCACCTTTTGGGAAAAATACTTATTCTATTTTTATCATTTACCCCTATTGTTTGATTTAGGTAAATTATTTCAAATATATAGTAATTATTATTCCCTACATTTCATGGAAAAGATAAAAACAAATAAACAGGATCTTAGGCTTTTAATAGCTTTGAGCTAGTTTTCAAATAATTATTATAAATTATTAATCATTTAAGCTGACAATTAAGCATTAAAAAGATGTATTTGAACGAGATATTATAGTGTCCAAATTGTGACCAAGCATATAGGTGGAAAATTAATATATGCCTAAATAATATATTTATATTTTTAACCTTCTATATTTAATTTGCTAGGCATTTAAAAATTAAGCTATACATTTTCATACTAATTAAAAATAAGTGGGTTTATAACCATTTTCAACCATAAATAAACCTTTTATTTACAGACTTATTAAAACTATATCTAGTCATTTTGTTCATCACAAATCATGGTAACTAAATTTTACCTTAATAATAATGTAGTCATAACAATTCAAAACAATAATTTTATCGGTTCTATATGGGTGTAAAATGTGGTCTCCATGATGAAAACCAATAAGAGTGTTCAAAAACATGGTTCTTAGGAATATATTTGCTTTAAAAAGGGATTACGATATTGGGGAGAGGAGGTTATATAGTGATGAGTTCCACACCCTGTACTCATCACAAGAGATTGTTAAGATAATTAATTTGCATAGACTATGGTGGACAGGACATGCAGCATGAATGGGAGATTCTAGAACCATGTTCAGGGCACTGACTGGCAAATACAATGGGAAGAGACCAGTGGGAAGACCTAGACGCAGATGGGAGAATAACATTAGAATGGACCTGAAAGAGATTAAGGTGGACTGGATAGAACAAGATCAAGATAAGGATAGGGTGTAATGAGGTGGACTGGATAGAACTATCTCAAGATAGAATTAGGTGGCGTACTTTCGTAAGCACAGCAATGAACTTTCGAGTTCCTAATCCCACAGAGTAAGTGAATAATACTGCAAAGAAAATAAACCAAATGATCGTATCAGGATATGTCTGACTGATAAAAAGGATTTATCCGCCCAGCCCTCTGATTTATATTATATTCTAGATATGTAAGCAATAATTTGAGCAAAGTGACACCTTAAAATGAACATTGCTTATTTAAAAGTTATCTCACATAAGATAAACTTCAGTTGCTATTATGTATTATACCTGTATTACTCTGGCAAAATCCCGAAGGTTGAAAAAGTAATGAGACTTAGCTGGGGTGGGCAGAAGATTTGCCAGCGACAGTTTGTAGATGTCAAGTGTAGCTAAAACTATCTCTTCTATGCACGGGTCAAATTCTTTACTGAAGCCCCTGAAATTAGATTACAGATATACCCTTAGATTCTCAAAAACAAAATCAACCTCTAAGTTACAATTTGGAAAACTCAAAGTAAAATGAGAGAACCAGTGATTTGTTTGATACTTTAAGGATGTTTAGTGTTTGTGCAAATATAAAAAAAATAAACTTCCAAATAATAAATAATGCGCAGGAAACATTTTTCTTTAGCATCGTGTCTTACTACCTGTTCAGGTTGTACGCCTATGTACTAATTACACTAATGATTTAAGGATTAGGAAGGTTTGATTAAGAGGAAGTGCACCCACAATTGTGTGGAAGGAGAGTGGAAACAATTTAGGAAAAACCTTCAATGTACCCGACCAGAATCAAACCTCATCTTTGACAATTTATTTCAATATGAAAGAAAATAAATATATTAATAACATTTTATGTAAATAAACAAAGAATGGTTTATTTTTAATTATTATCCTTAAAATACTTGAGGCCATTAAAATAGATGAAAAACCAAATAGATTTGAGATTTGGAAAAAAATAGGCCTAGCTATGTTTCTCAAAATATGAATATCAATTGTTTTTTAAACCCATTAAGATGCTGACTAGTGGTTTACCCAATATAATTGTAGCCAGCCAGACAATTAATTTTATCCCTAAACTGACTGTGGATATATATATATATATATATATATAAGGGAAGGAACCTCAAATCCTTCGAATCCTTATGGATATATAAGACTCAAATCCATTAAAAAAATATTTTTGTTTCAATTTTCTAAGTGAAATTTGTTTTAGAGTTCTAATACTGCTTATTGATGGTTCAAAACCAATTATAATTACAGGATGAACTTAACAGCCATGCCCCAGACCAGTAATTTATCACTTAATTGACTGTACGACCGTTATAATTAATGGATTATAAGAAAGAATGTTAATGTTTAGCTACTATTTATATTTTATATTTTATTATATTTATGTTTTTTCTTATGTTCATAATTTTTCCCATGATTCAAATGTAAATTGGAGAATTGGGATTCGAATTTATTAAATAGTGAATTCAACTCAACTCTTAAATCTTTCATAGAAACTAAAGAATTAATGTGAACTTAACAAATATTTTCATATGAAGATTGTAAATTCAAAAATGCATAGCTAAAACTAATATTCATAGTCGATTATAAGGAAATATTAACTCCAAATATGCTAATCTATGTATATATATTTGTTTGTACCTTGTATCAAGATGCCACAACATTATCTTGCTGAAGATACTGATCATCACAGCATCATTGAACTCATCAATGCACAAGGTGTTGAAGTGTCGCAAGAACCGAGGCGTGATAACATTGCCCCCTTGGCTGGTGGGGCCCTTGGCACAAACCAACTGTTGGAAGCACACACAGGTATATTAAATATAACAAAATAAACATATTGCAACTAAAATGGTGGACCTTTCAACTTTCGTAAATCCCTAAATTATATTCGATGAAATACTTTGGTATGAACAAATAATAATTTATAAATTACTTTGTTTTGTTGACCTGTGTGTATTAGGGTTACATCCATTACTGTTTCCAGCCTATCGCCTGGGTCAGTTTTTTTCAAGTCAAATATTTTCCACTACCCGCTGGCTAGGCCTGGTGTAGCTCAAAATGCCTGTAATATATCTTAATACTAGGACAGGCACAATAATCTGTCACCCGGCCGTTAATTTATCACCGTGAAAGGTTAACCAAACATTTTCATTTATGATAAATTTTCGGCCATGCTGGGAATCAAACCTGGCACCCTTAGCTCAGTAGAGAGACATGCTATTGACTGAGCTAAGGTGTCAGACAGGGTGAATAAGGTGATAGACTAAAATGGTTGTAAAATACTACCATACAATATAGAATAAATATGTTGTAGTAATGTATGGAAATTAAAAATATACAAAATATTTTAAATTGTCAATGTGATCTAACCTGATCCTATAATAGGCAAGTTTTCAAAAATTGGTGTATAAAAACTAAATATTAAATATACGTTTTTGAATATAATTCAGTAGCACAGTAATAAATTAGTTGAAAACCATCTAAGAAGTTAAGAGACTTGTATTTCAGTATCTAACTAACCACATAGTGATCCAAAAGATGGCTAGTTTTTGCACTAAATATTTACAAAATGCAATATGTGTGTTCCTATTTAAATCGCTCTTGCCCTAAAGTTATTGATTTGAATAGTTGGGTATAGTGGGAACCAAGGAACATATTTTTGCTCCCCCTCCCTTCACCCCAAGGAATATTGCACATCTGAGAAATTGTTGCAGACCAGCATAGATTTTATGTGAACGTTTCAACTCAGAATTATTTCTTAAAACATGTTGGTGAATAAGCATTTGCAAAGCTTTAAAACTTTAAACCATAAGTTTAATCTAGCCAGATGTAATATACAATTAAAAATTGTAATATTTTAAAGATTCAAATTGAATTAAAAATGTTAAATCTGGATAAAAATGTGCTGATTCAAATTTGAAGGACATTAATTTGAATCTTAAAGTCACATTTTTCAATAATATAACATTTCATGTTTTCAAAATATAATCAACTACTCCACCATAACATTTGAGAAGTCATGAGGATGTATTTATCATTTATTTTAAATGGATCAACTTACATTAATTTTTTAGAAACTTGTGAATTTTTACATTTATTTTGTGCTGTATATACATATAACAATTGAAAAAATGGAGCATGGATAGAATTGAAAACATGAGCACACAATTGCAGGGAGTCCAGCCAAAATATATTTTAAAATTCCCTGAATTTTCCTGGCTTTCCAGAGCCAATATCCAACTTTTCCAGCAATTGTATAGTATAGACGTGTGATCTAAGGCTAGTCGTCCACTGTGTTTTTGTCAGAAATTAAAGAAACAAACTTGTAAGATTTCACAACTGTGGTTCGTCCACTGGAAACAAATGTATCAGATGCGAATCAGTCACACACAATTTTATTTTAAGAAACAATCGTGAATCGAATGAATCAAGATACTTTGAATATATTTTAAACGCCATTAGCGCATCATTAATATGATTTTCAAATATTAGTAAAATCATTCCACCATAAAAGTGTTTCATGTGACTGAGGTAAGTTATACAATAGTTGCAATAGTAAACTTTGTAAAGTTTTATTCGTAAGAACACTAGAATTACATTGTGAAGGCCATATTGTGTTCGTCCTCCTTTTATATGTTTCTATCCACCTTTCCTGTACCTTCTTCCAAATATAATACAATTGTAACATGATTATTTATTTTTAACTCCTTTCCCGTTCCCATCCTGCAGTTGAAATGCCATTCCTGTCCAACCTTATTTAGAATATTTATTTTTATATTAAGACTGTTCTGTACGGTGTTAACAGGCGAGAATTTGGCACACGCTTTTATTATAACACAAACAATTAATTAATTAGGAGCCTACCTTTGATAAATGGTGACAGAGTACCTGGACTGATGAGATGATATATGGGGCGCTTGAGCACTTAAATACAATAACTATTTCACACGAGAGAGTTTCAGGGCTTTGTACCTCGAGACAGAGAGACGCTTGAACACTGTTTTTACCGTTATACAAACAAAATCTCGGGAGTAGGCGAGCCCAGAGCCAGAAAGAGAAGGGTTAATGTGGTGCTGCCACCTACTGCTAATAAGTATAATTAACTACAAACAAAATAGAGCACAGCTGGCTCAGTAGATATAATCACACTAAACAAAGACTGATAAGTAGTATCTAGATTTAAAAATCTAAAATAAATTCATTTTGTAGGTACTTGGCAACAGGATCCTCATTCAAGACATTGGGATATTCATTTAGAATTTCAGACACTACGGTTGTAATACTTGTTCATAAGATATGTAAGGCTATTTGGGATGCATTGTATGCAGTGCGTATTCCATTTCCAAGAGACGATGACATTATGTCTATAACTGAAGAATTTTTGAATAAGTGGAACACCCCAAATTGTGTTGGATGTATAGACAGAAAACACATACGTAAAAAAAAATCCAAAGCGCTAAGGTAGCATGTATCACAATTAGAAAGTGTATTTTTTAATCGTTTTACAAGTGGTTTGCAGGGCCATATAAGTTTATCACTAGTGATGTAGGAGCATATGGCAAAGAAAGAAATGGTGGTGTTTTTTCTCATTCCAATCTTTTCAAAAATCTTGAAACACGAGCATTTGGTGTTGGACGACACAATTCACTACCAGGAACAAATATTTCAGTACCTAGTGTTATTTTGAGAGATGAAGCATATCCTCTCAAATCTTACTTCCCAGTATCAATACTTGGACCAACAGAAACAATTTTCAATGAGTGCCTGTCTCGAGCACAAGTTGTCTGGCATTATCAATAACAAATTGAATTAATTGATACTGTAAAAAAGCAATTGAAGTAAAGCTTGACTGTGTCGATAAAATTGTTAAATGTATGTACTTGTTATATAACATTATACAAATTGATAAAAAAGAAAGTGAAGAGAAAATAGCCTCATTTACTTTCCAACAAACACATTCGGGAAACAGTAGATTTGGTACACTAGGTGAAAATAAAGGCACCAGTTCTGCGTATGTTATCAGAGATAAATTTAAAACCTAGTTTTGCTCAAGAGAGCTGTTCAAATAAAAACAATAGTTTTGTACACAATATATTACCTCTAGAATACTACTCCGGGTTAAAATTCCCTTATATCAAAATTATACGTTTCTCAACATCCATGTGGAATACGTCCTGAACTGCGAAGAATCCCATCTAGATGGGAAAGTTCGTACTTTGGATGTTTCCGTACGAAGACGCACAAATTACTTCGGGTACAGTGTGTAACAATGTTCCAAAAGCCAACAACATCTAATACCAACCACCCTGTAATATGGAGCTTCAACACTCACCAAGTTTAGCGTGGTTCCTCTCCGTCAGATGGGACGCTGACACACACATCATCAAGACGTCCACTACCGCAGCTTGAACAAGTTAGACTGAAGCAAGGCCCTAGTCAACAACTCGCTCGTCATCGAGGCTCGGCCAATATGAAACTAAAACTCAACTTGAACAAGGGTATTTCCTGTTCCGGCCCGAGGATGTTCTATAATCTCCGAGAAACC
>CABEEJ010010188.1:0-15183 GCA_901482245.1 Timema douglasi
ATAATGGATACAAATCAGACATTTTATTTGTGGTGCTTGTTTAAGAAATGTCTGAATGGCTGCCATTCAGAGTGGATACAATTCAGCTCCCCCGATACGACTATGTACTAATTACGCTAATGAGCTAGGGAGGAGGAATATTGAATTTAGAGGAAGTGTCCCCGTATTTGCGTGGAGGGAAGGTGGATAACCATTTAGGAAAAGTCATCCTAAGTACACCCGACTGGTATTTGAACCCCGATATCCTCGTCATCGGCAGTCTAGTATAGTGTAAGGGTAACGTCTTAGACCATGAGGCCATTGAAGTGGGCTACTTGTAATGTTGACGAAGTAGGACTCCCCATCTTTTTTATTTTTTGCAATTAAATAATGCACTTTTTCAATTTTTCAAAAACGCTTCAAAGGCATGAAAATCCGGCATAAGGGTGAGCTTGGACTATAAAGACAAGGGTTCATATTCCTTTTGGGCACACTGAATAACTTTAATTTATAAAAGTTTTTTCTTCCTCCTTTCGGCAAAATGAGGGGTAGATCCTACTATTAAAAAATACACTCATCCTGGATATTTTTAATATTGTTTGTTATTAAGGTGGGGTTGTAGGGAACGCGAGAAAAGGTCAGTGTTTTCGCGATTTTTATATCAAAACTTTTTCGGTCAAAATAAATAAAATATGGCTTTATTACAAACATAGAGTTTAATTTTCTTCACATGCTGATATCAACCGTTGTAGACTATCTATCAAGAGTGTCCTGGAATTTAATGATAACTTTATGTCTTTATTAGAAAAGTTTGTTATCTTATGTCACTGTGCTTATGATGGATATTAAAAAACTGTTTACATCACCGTGTGAAGAAAATTAAACTCTATGTTTGTACCGTAGAAATATTTTATTTATTTCGGCCAGAAAAAAAATGTGTATCTATAAATACTGCAGAAACACTGGCATTTTCTCGCGTCACCTACGTCTCTATCTTAACGACAGTATCATCACTCAAGTTAATTTACCATAAAGCTATTAATTATATATTAGGTAGAGTTCGAAAGATATTGACGAGTATTTCTCTGAAATAAGGGTATTAAAGCCAACCTTGAAAAAAACCTCTCTTCCGTGCCTGACGTGTTAGTTAGAAAGCGATGCAATTTTTCACTATATAACCCTGCCTTTTACGTCATTAATGGCCTTCTCTTAAGACACATTAGCGACAATAATATGTCAGTTATATCATTAAAAAAAACAGGGCCATCCACCAAGGTTTCGCAAGTACTCGGACACAAATACAATAATTTTAAAAGAAAGGGCATTTTAGAAAAGAAAAAGACTAAGTATATGATCACACAGAGAACACAGTTTGATGTGGATAATATAAAGATTATTGCGAACTACATATAATTTAACAGGGTTGATTAGCTTAAATATTTAGGAACAATTTTAACTAACAATAACGATAATAGGTTGGAAGTTAGGAAAGGAATACAATCGGAAAATGCATCCTATTACTCAAACAGTAAGTTGTCAACACCTCTCCTGGTGTCAAGGAATGTAAAACTAAGAACAAAACAAATATTTATAGTGGTTACATGATGAAAACAAACTTAAGATGTTCGAAAACAAGGTGTTGAGGAAGATATCTGGTCCAAAAAGGGACAATGGCACTGAGGAGTGGAGGAGGCTATATGATGACGAGTTACATACCCTGTACTAATCACAAGACAATTATAGGATAATAAAGTCTAATAGAATACGGTTGGCAGGATATTTAACGTGAATGGGAGAATCTAGAACCGTGTTCAGAATACTGACTGGCAAACCCAATGGAAAGAGACCATTGGGAAGACCTAGACGCAGATGGGAAGATAACATTATAATGTACCTGAAAGGGATAGGGTGTAATGAGGTGGACTGGATAAATCTAGCTCAAGATAGGGATAGGGTATAATGAGGTGGACTGGATAAATCTATCTCAAGATAGGGATAGGGTGTAATGAGGTGGACTGGATAAATCTAGCTCAAGATAGGGATAGGGTATAATGAGGTGGGCTGGATAAATATATCTCAAGATAAGGATAGGGTGTAATGAGGGGGACTGGATGAATCTAGCTCAAGATAGGGATAGGGTGTAATGAGGTGGACTGGATGAATCTAGTTCAAGATAGGGATAGGGTGTAATGAGGTACTGATCTTTTGAGTTCATAATGCCATAGAGTAATTAAGTAAGTAACGCTAATAACAATTTGCTATAGTATTAGTCAAAAGAAAAAGCTGAGAATAAAATGATTTGAAATATGTATACATTGAAGTAGATAAAACTATTTTAGCTGTTTAGCTGCCATTCTTATGGAAATAAGACTATGGTAAGAGCTATCCGCCCTTGTAAGTCAAGTCTAATAGGATGTTGGTAAGAAGGAACATTTATAAAAGAAAAACTTTTTTTTACGGTCAAAATTGAAAAATATTACATATTTTTAGTAGTATTATCTCAAAGGTACCTCATAATTATCATATACTAATTGTGTCAGATGTAGAACACATTACTTAATATATGAACATTATTTTAATAACTTTTGTAACTGTCTATAAATTCCTTCTCATCGTACTTTAGCAGCACTGGTAATCGATCTTGGTAATGAGCGCGTCATTCGGGTTGCATCATAAGTTCACGCTCTTGAGATAACCCTTGGCCAACTGTTGAAATCCAAGTTCTCCCTCCCTTAACTATAAACAGCTTGCTACCCACATTGGTGGTACAAGGACCCCTCTAATTTGATTATCCAGTGATGAATTGGTCGGGGCTCGAGTCCCGGCTGGGCGTGGTAATTTTTTCCCTTAAATTACTTTTCATTCTCTCTCTCCGCAACTGATAGTACATTTTCTCTCAATTCCATCTCTTTAATTCCCACAACATTAAAGTAACTAAATTCTGGTATTACGGATGGATAGGTAGACCCATTGTAAAAACTAAGGTAATTTGTCAATATATTCATTTGATATAGAAAATGAACTTAATAAAATACGTAACAGTACCCACAATCCCAAAAGTAAATAAATACAAACTGGGACCAATGAATAAAATGATTTATTTGTTATTATTTAAAGCTGTATCATGTTTTGTGTATTGCAGTTTTTGTGAATTCCATCTCGGTGGAATATTTGTATGTAAATTCTATCCTCATTATAAGGGCACTATGTAAATTTTGTCCCTCCCTAAGACACCCTTAGATAAAGAATAATGAATATAATAGATCGTAGCAAGTGAAACATAATAATTAAATTAATCTAGTTACATTTCAAACATTTGTTTATAGAGGTCAAACCTACCAAAAGTAATAATTTCAATAACATTGTGCAGAAACAATTCTTTGTCTTGTTTATGTATTTATTTTATGACTGTTTGATTCTTAGTCATAAATTGTTTGTATGAATGTAAATTTCCTAGGAGAAAAAATATTCTGTCTTAACGAACACACAATTTTGATTCAACATTTTAAAAACTATACACAATGTCATAATTTATTTCGCATATTTTTTATCAACGAAATTTGTACAAGATTTCGACCTTTGTATAAAATGTATATGTTTTTAAAAATTGTTTTAATACGAGATGAAATCTACACTCGCGATAATAAAATCTTCGGGGTGTCATTTACGTCAACCCGTGGAATGAAAGGCAAAAGATAACTAACAAAATGTTTTATCTTGAAATCGCTTTGAATATCAAGTTTCAATTATTTTTCCAAGCTCTGAAGTAGTATCAAATTCGAAGTCACTGTATTGAACTGAATTCGACGTTGTGTTTCTTATACCTCTTTAAACTTATGTAAATTATAACTTTTTTTCTAATATTGTATCTCAATGGTAGTTCTATCATATTATATTCAAGCTGTCTATATAATCTAACTCAGGAGTAAAAGTATCAAAAGGGTATATTTAGGGTGAAAAGGAAGAGATTTCTAGTTAATTTACATTAATCTTTTTCAAGGTTTTTGTAACAAAAAGCTTCTTGGCTAAAATAAATACAATATTTCTTATGTAGATAAGTTTAGTTTAATTTTCTAAATATATTAATTTCAATATTTCCTGAATATTTGTCATGGAAATCGCGGAATTTTAAAATTACTTTTTATCTTCATCTAAAAAGTGTCTGGTAAAACTCCACTACGCCATTATATTTCAAGAACCATTGAGTTAAATATATTTAGACAATTGTATTTACTGAAATATCCTTTTTTTTTACAAGTGTTTTTTTTATTAAAGCTATAAAATCACGGACCTTAATTACAATGAATATCATTTATCTTTACTATTGGGAAACAGTGTTGTCATTCTCTTGTTTTCATGTGGTCAAGCTTCCCTCAAATATACGACAAATATCGCATCGTTAGTTCATCGAAATTTCCAGGGGTCTTTTTTTTTAATCACCTCATTATTTTAACCGTTTGGGTTAAACGCTTAGAACTAATAACGATAGTGGTTCTAGGGATTAAGAAAGTTATATTTTAGAGAAAGTATACCCGCAGTTGTGTGGAGGGAAAGTGGAAAATAATTATGGAAAAACTACTCTCAGTATACCCGACCGAGGTTTGAACCCCTCTATCCCCATCATAAATAGTCTAGTCTAATACGAGACTAGCGCGTTAGACCACACGGCCACCAAAGTGTATCAGCTCCTTAATAGAGTATACCACCTTTCAACATAGCTAGAAAAGAGGAGATTTTGCAATAGCTAACCTAAAGAGAATGACTTAAGGACTGATTATCGTTATTTAAAAAAAGTTAAGTAACTAAATTACTTTAAACATTAACTTATACCCCATTTAAAAATACAACACTTTCAAAAACTAAATTAACTTTCAATATCATATTCAAAAAAATACTTTTTTGAGACGTTTGAATTTGCAAATAATATTCCCACTCTCTACTTCTTACTACCCATCACATATTTACACTAAAGTGATATGGGTTAAGTGAGTAATATTTAGAGCAATTTCACCTGCATTTTCGTGGAGATAAAATAGGAACCCATTTAGGAAAACCACCTCAGTTTAACCGGCTGTTATTATAATAATGGGCTTCTCATGACTGACAAATCAGACAAGACAGACTATTTTCTTTATGCGCATATCCACCTGTGCGTGTTTTTTTCCAGCTACTAAATACAGCTGTAAGGTTCACTGATTATGAATATGAGAATGTTTGTGCAATGGCTGGCTACTGTACCCTAAACATTTTGTGATGTAACGAATAGTGCCGTATAACGTACCGGGTAATATATATATATGTATATATATATATATACATATGCCTTTTTCGAAGCAACGTAATTGCCAATTATCACATAATATTATAACAAAACAACTATTTACAACCAATTAAACTTAAATTAGAGCAATTATTTCACGTTTGTTTGCAATCCTAATTGGTGCTTTCATTATAGTTTGTGTACAAGGGATGGTGAGAACGCCCACAACTGTATCTGGGCTGTCTAAATATTCTAGGGGGAAGAGGGTGGGGGCCTTAACCTTGTGGTCTATCGCCGTGGGCTTCCAAGCTCACATTAAACAATAATGAGGGCATATTCCCTTTTAGATACCCTGTTCTCGTTTCCGATGTTCTTTCTTTCATAAGTCATTTTTATTATTTATACGCGATACATTTGATTAGAAATAAATTGAAACCATAAAGAAATTAACTTACACCAACCCCTTGGGGTTCTCGAAAGTGACAAATGTTTATGATAATAAATAAAAAGTTTTTTCTATTCTGTTCATCTCAAATTAGGGCAAAATTTTCAATTTACAATGTGGGGGGTAAATAGGTCCCACACACACACACACGATCCATAATAACCTGGTCTGTTGTTACTCACTCGACGGGTGACCTTACACCGCTAAAAACTGTCAGGCCTTTGAGCCGGCATCGCCATCTATTTGGCCTTCTTCCCCNCCCCCCCCCCAAATCTCACTTGACTAGAAGAAGTGGTCACGAATGCCCCGATTTGACTCCCCGGTCATCTGCCAACGTCGACAAATGGGTTCACGTCAATATCCCTGATGCGATGGTAGGGATGGGCAGGAGCGTCGTAATCACAGATGATCCTGACGATCTGGTTGGAGCTGGCTAGCACCCGACTGAAAGATGTATCCCACAGACCGCGGATACGGCTGTCCAGGGACGGGAGGCCGAACATGGTCAGGAGAACGTGGTTTGGGAAGTGGGTGGAGCCCCGAGGATCAAGCGAAGGAACCGGTGGTAAATAGCACGTCAACGTTGTATATGTGTCTAGGTAAATAGGAGAATACGAGAGCAGAATAGAGAAGGATGGGCATCACACAGAGCAGAAATAACTGATTTTGTGACCGTGTGCCAACGGAATGATCGGACACAGGATCGGAGTGAGTTTAACCACGACACCCCTAGCCCTACTCACCGCCGAACGCCGGTGTGGGTCCCAACTGCATCTCGCGTCCAGGGCCACCCCCATCCACCGGACTGTTTGCGACCACTGGACCGCGGCACCCTCCACTCGTATTGGCTGGGGCCCGTTCCCCAACGCGTGAACAGAATAGCTTGCGTCTTTTGGGATTGGATAGTCAAGGACCGTGATCGAAGGTAGTCCAACAACCCCCGTAACGCAAAGGTGAGTTTGGCCCAGACCACCCTGGCGTCCGTGGACTGTGTCAGGATCGCAGTGTCGTCCGCGAACTGTACGAGTGTTGCGCCGTGTGGGACGGGTATGTCTCGCACGAACAACGAGTATAGGATAGTTGATAGGCAGGAGCCCTGGAGGACCCCTGCCCGGATCGGTCGGGGAGATGAAGGGGTGTTATAGACTCCCACTTTGAAGGAGCGGTCAGCGAGGAAGGAGCGGTCAGCGAGGAAGGAGCTGAGGATATGGACTATGGGAGGTGGGATACCCACACTGGCGAGAGCAGTGAGAAGCCCACGATGGCTTACGCTGTTTCCAATTGTTTTCACAACTGTGCCAAACCTCCTATGACCAACCTGGACCAAACGACCGGTGTATTTCAGCTAGGATAATTCAAGATTGCGCCAAACGTCCTACGCACCTTTGATACTACAATAACGACGGAGAGGGGAAAGGTGGGATAGTCAAATTCTAACTCAAGTTGAGTAGTGCTGCCATCTGTTAGACACCCTTGATACCTTTATAATACTTAAACTTATGGCTAGAAGAGGTCTCCGCCATATTTAAATTGGTTTTATAAAAGTAGTTTCTTGTGTTTTATGGGGTATTAAACACAAAAGATGTCCTGAAAAATATATGTAATGTTATTTTCCTCCTTTTACCCTTGTAAGCTTCACTAAGCTTAATTTGTTAACAGCCCTTGTGATAGTCTTACAGATTCCCCATTCTGATAACCAAAGGGTCTAAGATATCAGGATCATAGTAAGCTAGTCTAGTCGTTGACAGTAGCGGTTGAGGATCTAATATCGTACGGGTGAATTGGGGGTGATTCTCCTTTCCTCTTTCCATGTTAATGTGGGTGCATTCATTTCTAAACTAACCTTCCAATCCTTTTAACACAAAGCTTATTAAATGCTTTAATTAAGGGATAGTGAGGAGAAGGGTTATATGTTGGAAGTGTACCCACATTAAGGTTATTTGAAAAATTTAATTAATCACTGATATATTTTGAATCTATAACATTTTGGCACGGAATTTACCATAAGTGGGGATAGATGGGGTTATCTTGTAAAATAAAGCACGTTGCAATGTCTCAATCCATTCTAGCAACACCGACCAGATAAGGAAGCAGACGCCCTCTTTACCTGTTGGCTGTCTCATTAGTTGGGATTATCTGACACTCTGCCTCAGCCTGGCATATTATGTTCTGCTAGTCTGTTTTGTCTCTACAATCGGTACAGTTAAAGCAAGTAATTTCATTAAATAGAAATTTTAAGTTTATATTTTCAATGATCAATTTGTACACATTAATAAAATATATCAGTAAAGATAGGTTTTAAAAAATAGTCTTAAAAAAGACTTTGTACACTACAAAATTAGATTAAATCAAATTATTGGGTATAAAAAGAATATTATTTAATATTTATATAATTAAAAATTATGTAAGGTTACCACTTTTAAATTGTTCGTTTATTAAAAATTATCTTTCTTTGATAAATTATAAACATTTAATATTGTGCACCTCATATGAATGTATATATACTAAATTTAAGCCCCACGCATTAATTCATTCATTTTAACAATAGTACGTAAAAAGCATTATATAACAAATTTTGCCCCGTATGGCGCGTGAACTGTAATGATTTGAAATCATTGAATAACTATTTATAGCTTGTTTAACTTTCTAAATATTGGGCAATAAAATTGTTACTATCGAATGAACATAACCTGAGAGGAGGTGGAAAATCTATAGCAATAAATAAAATGTGTAAAATCACCCCTATCACCTTGATCTCCCCATCACCGGCAATTCAGTATATTGTGAGCATGACACCCTCTTAGATCGTGTGAACATCAGTGCAGGTAGCCTTACTGTAAAAAAAAACACTAAAAAAAGGTATATAAAAGTTTATTTGCCTCTTTAAGAGGTGATTCATACTAAACCTTTATCTAATGAAAACACACATAAACCATCAGCTTTTCCCCCCCCCCTTCTTAAGCCTCTGTGACGTTTCATAACAATTGTACCTTAATCCCCACCAGGGGCGATAGACACGATTATTGTACACTCTGTTCACACTTAAAACTTACATCTATATTACCTTGCTGGGTTTAACTATCGTATAACTCATAAAATGGGGCCAGTTAACTATTATGAGAGTGACTGTACTTCAATGGCATATTGCCTGTGATCGCAATATGACTCAATATGTAAATATGTAGTTGTATATATGTGTGTGGATGTGTATATAAAGTAAAGAGCAAATGAGATTAAAATGAAGACGAATAGAGAATAATTTTGAAGGAATTAAGAATCTGTTTTGGAAGTGGGTAAAGAAAACAGAAGTGCAAGGAAAGAACTATGGCATTAAAAATGAACGTGGTGAGATGATCTGGGGTGAAAACAGTATGAGAAAGCGTTGGAGGGAGCGTTTTGAGCGGCGATAACATATATTATTATTATTATTAGCACCGCGTCATACTACCCGTTCGGGTTATACGCACTTACGCTAATGTGTAATGGTAGGGTGATTGTATAGGGTGATTGTGAGATGAAATGGAGGACCTACAGTTTAACGTGGAATCCGAACCACGGCGGAGGCCTGGCATTCCCCACATTCACGATAACATATAGAAAGTAGCATAAAATAGGGAAAATGTTATAATGAGTGAAATAATTAACGATTTTGAAGTGTTAAACGCTATTGTTACTGTGGTATGGAATTGAAATTTGTCAGGCATGTATATGAGCCACCCCAAGCAGCATGAAAAAAACCTTTTAAATTAATGACTGGAAAGGGGGGAAAGTGGTCTTCCCTAAAATATTTCCTAAGCTAATAGAATCAAACATGTTACGTGTGGTATAAAATTGAAATATTTAAATACATGTAGAGGGACATCCTTAATCCATGAGTGTCTGAACATTTATGCTCTTTGTTAAACTGTGATGCTCTTATTTCCAAAATAATGTTCAAACAATGTATATAATTTATTTTTTACATATATTATGATTTATCTTAGGCAAACACTACGTTCTATTAATTGAATTAGTGTTTGAACGCAGTTTATGGGCTGACTAATGTTTCGTTTCAATGATTGTTTTCAACATTTATTTTCGAGTTGGAAATTACATAAATAATGCAACCGGATGTCTAACATAATATTTCGATATAGTTTTTATATCTGTCTGTCCGCATGCATTATTTGAATACTTCTAAACATCCTAATAATCTAAATTTTTGCATGCAGATAGGTCTTAAAGATAGCATTTTCTAGAAAATCCTAAAAATGTAATGTAGCAGATTCAAAACAGTGGATCTAATTAGGCCAAACATTTAAAATGAATAATTACTTTTCTATAGTGTAAACTGTTACAGTTCTATGTAACTTTCATTAATTTTGTTTTAACTCTTTAACAACAAAGTCTTTATGTTATATTACTCTTTACCAAACCCTTCCTTCACCTCTGACAAGACAGCTTGTGAATGTGGGGAGTGCCAGGCCTCCACCGTGGTTCGGATTCCACGTTAAACTGTAGGTCCTCCATTTCATCTCACAATCACCCTACCATTACACATTAGCGTAAGTGCGTATAACCCGAACGGGTAGTAAGACGTGGTGCTAATATATTACTCCTCTGTATTTTTTTAATTATCACCAATAATCTAGAGTACAAATATTTTGTATAGAGAAGTCATAAGTTAATCTTCAAAAGAAATGTAAAATTTTAGCACATATTTACATTATAATCTGTATTTTGAAATTGTGATTTAGTCAGCCTACTATTCGCGTTTTGTATCACTAACACCATCTACTGTTTCCATTATCCATCTGTTCTTGTTGGCGCGGAAGGATACTTTGATCGGTTGTGAAGCCATGCCAAGCCTTTCACCCTCCCACTCACCATCCCACAAAATAGGCTTTAGACTTGCACTTGACAAGAACTATATACTAGCACGCTAGATCATCAGTGAGTGAAATTGTATCGAAAAATTCGGCCGTAAGTAATGAACATTCGTCGCAGCTGGTATTGCGGGTACATAAGATGCCACGTGATATGAGCTGTGGTGGAGAGGGAGGAGGGTGATGGGGGAGAGTTCATGTTTCTTCTTGAATATTTGTGTACACATAAAACACTGTTCTTGAAGTTTCGTTTTTTTTCTAGGACTTTAACTTTCGAGTGTGTTGATGGATTCTTTACAGTGAGCGAAGCCGCGGGCTAGTGCTAGCTACCTCTAAAATACTTTCTTCCTGATCCCTACCCCATTAGACTAATTATCATATATGCGTACAATATGAACTAATAGTAAGGCTCAATGATGAAAATAAAATATTAACAAAATATAACCCGCCTCGGTGGCGTAGCTAGCAAACGCGCTAGTAGTGTTAATCTCGACTGCCAAGGACGGAGAGATCGAGGTTCAAATCTCAGTCGGGTGAACTGGGCAGGGTTTTTCCTAAATGGTTTTCCACTCTCCCTCCACGTAAATGCGGGTTCACAATCTCTGTATTCAACATTCTCAATTCCTAATCCATCAGCGTAGTTAGTACTTAAGTGCACAAACCGATGCGATTCGATGCGATGAAACAGTGCTTTGCGCAAGTGAGTCTAGCCGTGCACTGGGGCCTTAAGAGATTATGCATCTGTAGTCACATGGTCAAAGGCTTAAATCTCATGTTAGACTGGATTGCCTTTGACAGGAATATCAGGGCTCGAATCCCGGTTGGACGTATTGAGGGTGTATTTTCTCAATTGTTTTCCTACCATGTTCCACGCAAATACGGGTACAGTTCCTCTTTAATTTTACTTTCCTCGACCCTAGACCATCAGCCTAAATAACGTATACCTCATATGGTCCGTAAGACGCTATGCTAAAACAAAATATCCCTAGTAATCCCCAGTAATTAGGGTCGTATAATATAGTCGAGCTACTCTCGTGTTGTATTAGACTGCTGAATATGGGTAAATTTGGGTTCAATCCTGGTCGGGTGCACTAAAGGTGGTTTTCCCCAAATGGTTTTCCACTCTTCTTCCACACAAATCTGGGTTCACTTCATCCCAATTAAGCCTTCCTAATCCCTAAGTCATTAGTGTAATTAGTACATAGGTGTGCAACCCGAACTGGGAGTAAAAGGTGGTGTTAAAAATATATATATAGTCGAGATTTGGACATCAGTCAATCCCCTAATCGACTTGAACTCCTTGTGTTTTTATTTATTTGGAGTAATTAACGTGAACCTTAAGAACCGACTTATTATATCAACAAATGACTTATAGACTGGTGAACTGGTGGTCTAGGGGTAAGGTGTCAGACTTCTATGCTGGCGGCCGGGGTTCAATCCCAGGTCCCGGCAAAGATTTATCTGATTACCAAACCCTTCCTTCACCTCTGACAAGACATCTTGTGAATGTGGGGAATGCCAGATCTCCACCGTGGTTCGGATTCCACGTTAAACTGTAGGTCCTTCATTTCATCTCACAATCACCCTGCCATTACACATTAGCGTAAGTGCGTATAACCCGAACGGGTAGTAAGACGCGGTGCTAATAATAATAACTNCATCTCACAATCACCCTGCCATTACACATTAGCGTAAGTGCGTATAACCCGAACGGGTAGTAAGACGCGGTGCTAATAATAATAACTTATAGACTAACCTAACTCTATAATAAACACAACACCCAGTAGCTTGGCCGCTAATCCATCACTGTGAAATAGTAAATGCACATTTCATCATTAATAAACTTTTCAGCCATGCCATGGATTGAACCTGTGACCCCTAGCTGACTAGGCAGGAACGATCCCGGATGAGCTAAGGTTTCGAACACATGCTTGTTATTCTTATGGAGTTTTTTTCGCACAACATATTACTATCCATTCAGGTTATACGCTTTTGTACTAATTATTAACCTAATGATTTCCTGGATTATTGAGGTTATATTTAAATGAAGTGTAACTGCATTTACTTGAAGGGTGAGTGGACAAAACTATTTAAGAACACCACACTTAGTACACCCGACCAAGATTTGAACCTCAATCTACCCGTTACCAGCAGTTTAGTCTACTGCCAGAGTAGTAGCGCGTTAGACCACGTGGCCACCGAAGCGGGTTAATTCGTATGCTAGGAGATTGGTTGACTCCAGATACAATACTATAAATTCAGCCTTAAATTAATTAATTATTGTAACTATCTAAATGAGACATATAATCGTTTCTCCCCACGCGCCTCATTCAATCACATCAGCACGTAACTGACAATCAGGCGATATAAACAAATTGATTATCTATACAATGTGGTAATGTATGAAGGGGTAATTCGGCGAGCATCCAATCTCATCCCTCATCACATCAACATGCAAAATAATTATCAGAAGAGAGATTTAGTTAAAACTTAACATCCAGGGTCTATGTGGGAACATTTATCACCAAAGTCAATTAATTGTTTTAATTTGCGGAAGCTATAAATATGTTGGTTATTGCAACTGTAAATTACTTCGTTATAAGCTACACATCGTTTGGTGTTTTGGGTTATTTATGGCCTGACATGTTCGTGGGAGTTTAAATGGAAGATAAGTTTGGGTTCGATTTATTTGATATGTGTTATTCCTTATCGGGAGTGGAACATTAACTTCTTGGATAGTTTCAAAGTTTTTAAATTGGTGTATATTATCTAAAGACAACATTTTGATTAAAGATTTATTTCTGATTTGTAGTAATAACTTATCTGAGAGGGACTTTAAATTTAATTGGAATACATTTTAACAGCAAGGCTATTCTTTTTCCGAGCTCAGCTTCTTTCTGCCCCTCTGTGAGCCTATCCCATAGAGAAAAAAAGTAATTGTAAAGTAGGATAAGGGTAACTTATAGGAAGTGCACCCAAATTCACATGGAGAGGAATGGGGGGAAACCACAGTGTTAAATCACACGTGAAAAGCCACTCATAGTTTAATCAGAATCAGTAATCAGTGTAACCTTCAATCTACCCATCACGGGATCATCCATAAACCACGTTATTTTCTTACATTTATTGACCCCTTCACCCTACTTCATGTAACGCTAAGTAGACATTCGGCCCTGAGCCCTACCCCTTCCAAACATTGTTACGTAACTTTTTACATCAATAGTTAGTGTCATTATTTGATAGGGAAGCTTTCATGGCACTAAATGAGTGACTCAGACTTTGATATTATTTAGGGTGACCTGGCGGTCTAAGGGTAAGGTGTCAGACTTCTGTGCTGGCGGCCGGGGTTCAATCCTCGGTCCCGGCACAGATTTATCTGATTACCGAACCCTTCCTTCACCTCTGACAAGACATCTTGAGAATGTGAAGAATGCCAGGCCTCCACCGTGGTTCGGATTCCACGTTAAACTGTAGGTCCTCCATTTCATCTCACAATCACCCTACCATTACACATTAGCGTAAGTGCGTATAATCCGAACGGGTAGTAAGACGCGGTGCTAATAATAATAATAATAATAATAATAATAATAATATTACTAAGAATTCATTTTAAATCCCGAATATAAATTATTTTAAAGAATTATACAACAACACTTTGAAGCCTCTGTATTCTTGTGACCAGAGATCCTGACTACAAATACGCACTATGTGCTGTGCACTAATCTTTATTAGATATGCGTTAATGTAAGCCTGTGTTTACTATAGAGACATATTCTGTAAATGAAAACGTAAATAACATAATAATAGTAATGTCTTTCATTTCAAATCTTCAATATGAGATTGAAGAAACAACTTACTGTTTAAAAGGACAATATTTGGACACCAAATAACATGGATCTAGATTTACTTAGAACTATGTAACCTTATTAACAAACTTGTATATGTGCATGACTTACAAACTAGGTTAACCATACAACAGACACAACACCCCCTTATTAGGCCGTCAATTTCACTCTGAAAAAAGGAAACCCTCAATTTCATCGGTAGTACTTTTTTTTTTGACAATAGCAGAAATCAAACCCAGAACCCTTAGATTAGTAGACAGACGCACTATTAGCTCAGATAAGTAGTTGAATTATAAATATTAAAAAAATACTAATTACCACTGGTTGGGAATCAACCTAGTGCTTTAAGGGCGAGTAAAAGGTAGAAGAACTCGTATCGATGGGCACGCGGACCAAGACATTAGCCCCAATTGGTTTAGTTTGTCAGTGACGTGGTGGTTGGAAGTCGAATCCCGGTCAAGTTAAGTAATTATTCCTCAGTTAATTTCCAATCTACCTCCCCGCGAATTCAACTACACTTCCTCTGAATTCTATTTTCCTCATCCCTACCCCAATAATGATTTATATGTGGTTTTTCCGGATGGGTAGTAAGACTCGGATGGCGGGTTTTGAAACTAGAAGTTTTTCATTATTATTATTATTTAGCACCACGTCTTACTACCCGTTCGGGTTATACGCTTTAAGTACTAATTAAACCAATTGATTGGGAATTGGGAAGGTTGAATTAGAGGAAGTGAACCCGAATTTGCGTGGAGGTAGAGTGGAAAACCATTTAGGAAACCCCCCCCC
>CABEEJ010010189.1:0-15172 GCA_901482245.1 Timema douglasi
TATTACTATTTCAATTAGCCATCTCGTATCCTACTTGGTACGCCGCGGCTAAGAGGAAGGTATCGTCTATCGCTACCGCAAATTGGATAATCGTAAGAGAATCCCCACTCGGATAAGGGAAACGAGTAGGGAAGGAGGTCGACTATCGCTACCGCTCATACTCCTGTTCACCCAATCTTATTATTTCTCTAGATCAACGAATGCATAGTAAACTTGTATCCTTATTATTTCTAAATATATTGTTGCAATGCAAATATCTGGTCCGTGCAACATATTCCTGGCATGAAACCAGTGTACACCCCAAATCTTTTAGTCTACAATGCTTTCACTAGATTTGTCTTTTTTATATATATTATTGCATGTTAATATCATAGAAATAACCATTTTCATTTTCAATCTATAAAATGGTAAATCTGCTTACCGGGAAACCAACGGTTTGGAAAAAGATAAGTGTCCAATAGTCTGTACTGCAATTTAATAGTGGAACAGCCTATAATCGGCTGTGCCTGGCCATATTTAATTTATGTGCAGTTGGTACATTGTGTTTGTGAACATTAAATGAACAGTAAGTATTTACATTACCTCTGCTCTAGTCAAATACTCACTGGAAGAAGCTGTTTTCATATTTTCTCATAGTCCAGAATGCTTCTTGTTTCTGCAGGACTGTCATTTGATACTCAAGATATATTAATCTTCTTGGAATCCTCTCCCCTTCCATCCTCATTACCTGTCATTACCATCTCCTGTATCCCAACTCTAGACCTTACATCTTCATTCCTAATCCTACTTTTTATATGCTTTTTTTAAATCATAATGCACAAAAATTGTTTAGCAAATATTTGGTTAGTAAACTTTTAGATGAAACACAGCAACTATAATAAATTATTTATTTTAAAATTTTCTCAAATTACATGTTTCAATTACAATTACAACAACAAAATCAGTCGTTAACATGATATCTTGATTAAATACTTCCTGAACAAATCCAACCCCAGTACAGGTTGTAAAAACAACGTGACAAGAAATGTGACAAAAGAAATCATGAAGCATCTCATTCAGTAAAACTTCCTTAGTTGACAAACATTAATATCACAATCTTAGTGGACAAATACAAAATAAATATGTTACAAATTTTAATACAATCACCAAATTACACAACGATACCTTTACAATAACACAAAAATGCATAACCTAAGGAAATCTTTTAGACTATAGTTACAAATTATACGATTTAATTCTAATATATGAATGGTAAATTGTTAAAAATAAACCACATTGTGAAAATTTTAGGGATGAAAGGGAAAGGAGTCAAAATATCGAGATCGGAATAGGAAATTATAAAAATGACACTTTAAAAAACAACATAGATTTTAAATCTAGAATTATTCTAATCTAATATGGTAATATGTGTAAAAGTTTTGACATTATTAAATATAGCACAAATAATATGATATAAAAACATAATAATATAGATAGGGTGTGCGAATAGCATTTTTTATTGAAACACACAGCAAAATTTTGAACAAATATTGAATAACACAAATCAAATAATTAATTTTAATACATTATTTTTATTAGTTAATCTCTTTTTAAAATTGTGTTTAACATTTAACTGCTGGAAAAGTGTAAGAAATAAAAAAAAATCTTTTTTACCCTTCTTAAATATCCTTTTTTACATCTATTGTTTCCAGCCTATGACTTGGCTCAGTCTTTTATTCAAACCACATATTTACCACCCACTATAGGCTTGCTAGGCCTGTCGTAGCTTCATTTGTCTTAGAACCTAACTATAGACTAGGACTGGCACAACAGCCAGTCCCCAACCGTTAATTCGTCACTGTGCAAGGGTAAATCCACATTTCACCAATGATAAATTTTTGGCCATGCCCGGAATCAAACCCAGGACCCTTAGCTCAAAGGACAGACGCACTACTGACTGAGCTAAGGTGCCTGATAGAAATATCAACTAAATGTTGCATTCAGTTTTAAAAGTGTTAATTTAATGATATGGGCAGTATTGGAGCTAAAAAGCACAATCCAATTCAAAATATAGAAACAAAAGTACTAAGTTTTTTTAAATCTCGGATATCCTAGAGGTTTCTAGGCTCAAATTCTTACTAAAAATACTTATTTCAATAATCATACATCCCTATAAATAAATCCTATTTTCACTTTATGAGGTAATTGTATTGTATTTGGAAGAAAGGCACAGGAAAGGTGGATAGAAGGAACACACATAAATAACAAACACAGTTCACACTGTACATTGCTGCCACTGGACAAAGAGGTATTGGCAGCCATCTCTTTGTCCAATGGCAGCAACGTTAAGTGTGAACCGTGTTTGTTATTTGTGTGTGTTCCTTCTATCCACCTTTCCTGTGCCTTTCTTCCAAATATATTTCAATAATCAGAAATGATCCATTTTGAGGGAGGAAACATATTGATAAATGAATATTAGAAAATAAAGCATACTTTGTGACTATACGCTAATGGAATGTTTTGAAAATATAAATATAAGTTCACCAACATTATTTACATACCAATGTGGGTTATGCCATTTCCCTGGTGATTGGAAATTGAGAAATTATTGACAAAATTGCCTACGACAGGCCCACCAAGCCGATAGTGGAAAATATATGCCTTGAATAAAAAAAACTTACCCAGGCCACAGATTGGAAACAGTAATGGATATAAAGTAAGTTGACTAAATTGCAACAAAAATTACATACTCTACCCTTTTTTTAATTGATAAGTTTGACCATATGCATGAATTTATGTATCGAGTTTATTCAGGAAAGCCCTCTCACCTAAAATAATTGATAAAACTAACTTTAAAATTAATTGCATTTATTAATTTTGAAAATCAAAATGTAAAATCTATTTTATAAGTTAGGTTTGTACTTTGTACATATTCAAATTTCCAACCACACACATAAGGATCATTTGATGAAAAGTTTTATCTAACCTAAGTATTTAAAATGTTAACTTCATGAAAAGCTGTATAACAAATCAGTTATGGGAGATATTTCCTGCTTTACAAAAAAATGTGAGCTATTTTGAAGAAACATGAGGAATTTCTGCATTTTCTATAATCCATGGATGGCTCATGATGCCATCCAAGGGCAGCCGTCCAGCCGGATTTAACACGAGCAGCTGCAAAATAAAGGCACATCAAGTTAAAATGTATTTCAGTTTATAGTTCAGATAATTTTAAAATTGTTAGTAAATGTAACAAACTATTTAGACTCAGTTGAGAGAGACCTCGGAACAAAGGTTAAACATAAACGAGGCTATGTTAGAAAAATATTTAAATCTCGTTTGAAGTGGTTTGGCTGCGTAAAAAGAATTGACACAGGATGGGTGGCAAAGAGGTGCCTGGAAGAAGAAACTCTAAAACCATTAGTGTAATTAGTATATAAGTGTATAACCAGAATGGGTAGTAAGACACAGTGCTAAAAGAAATAATTTCATATTGAATTATTTATGTTGGCTACTCGATAGGGAGTCTATGTATCATTTATGATCATATCTAAAACTGTCTTCACAACTCAAGCTTGTATTTGTTTAACTAATCAAAAATTCACATATGTAAATTGATCTAGCTTTATTAGTTTTACTTTGTAAAACAGTTTGTATATTTTTCTATTATTTTGCCTAAAAAGTTTTAAAAGTCAAATGGAAAAAGATATATATTATGTATGATCCACTTCTTTTTTTTTTAAGTTTGGGACACACAAAGAACGTTAGAGCCATCATAATCTTGAGGCCGAAAATTTCCATGATAACCATAATTTATTTAGCCTATGAGAAAGTAAAAAGGCTAATTTTTTAATCAATATTATTCTAAATAATGTTAAGTTCAGTAAATTAGATAGTTTAAAAACAAAAATAGATATTGATTCAATTATATAGCTTTATTATTTCTAACTAATGTTCATCCATATTTTCATGTTCAAATTATACGCTTATTTGTTTTTGAATAAAATAGTATTAATTATTTATTCAATGTGAACAGTTAGAAAGACGAGGTGCTTATAAAATCTAAAAACATTTTCAATTGATGAGTTAAAAAGATAATATTCAATTATGTGCCCACCACGCGCAACGAATACATTTTAAAAATTGGTTTGAATCCATAAATATTTTCCTGCTTCTACTGTCAACCTTAGGCCTCAACCTAAACTACAATACCTACTACTTTTCAAAAGGGGTGGGGGTTGAACTAAGCAAAGACAGAGGAAAGGAACAATAAGTGCACTGGTCTCACAACCCAGCTCTCGTGCGCGCGCATGCACACACACACACACACACACACACACAAGAATATCTCAGCCCATGGACGTTTTAAAATTACAAGATGTTTGTGGATTTATGTTTGACTATTCTAGCGCCATAAATATTGACGCTTAAATAGTACGCCTACCAATCTCAGGTGAATACAGTGATTCCTATTTATGATTTAACATAGTGGGAACATAATTTTAAGGCTTCACAATATTGGAATAAATGGTTTGTCTCGTCACTTCTAAAACAATCGTGGTAACGCTGTAAATGGAAGACCCTAGTACAATGCTAAACAGTACAGTAGTACCTGGTATTCATACAAGTAGTGTTACACTAAGGTATTTTAATTTTATAAATAACCTTTTAAAGCTTAGTAATAAACTAATAAATTATAAATAAATGGTTAAAACAAGGAGAAAAAATTACCTAGTCTTGTGATTTCTTCTTTTTCCAACATTAATACTTACACCCACATTAAACTTGTTAAAGTAATTAATTATTCATTTTAAAAAGATATAAAAATATAATAGCATACTAAATTAAAATTCCAATCTAAGAAAATTGAAGTAAAATAGTTCTGCTTTGTGTAGTAAAATTCAATTTTGAATATTTAACTTTTAAATGAAGTCATTATAAGCAAAATATTACGAGGCTGAAAATGTGACAATTTTCACTGTGTAATTTAATTAGTATCATTAGTAAAAGTTATACAGAGTCTTCTTTCTAGATAATATAAATTCCTTTCCATTGGTGAAAACAAATTTCAAATCCATAGGAACGGTCTTGTCACAATTTTTTATTTTGTGATGCCATGTTTTTATGGGTGAACGAGTGTTGACCAACCCATTGATGAAACACATATATCAAAAGAACTACTCTTCTTGAGATTGGTTAAAAAGTGTATATGTGTACACTAGAAAAGGTTGACAACATTGTTTTCAACCAACTTCAAGGAGTTGTTCTGTGGTATTTATGTTGGTTCCTCTTTCTTCGTGTACTATGAGGGCCAAAATAATATGAACTTTACATTTGTGTGATGTTCCTCTTTAGAAGAAGAAAGACAATAAGTCTGCATTGTATTCTACTTGTATATAGCTATTCTCCTGAGTGAAGATAGAAGACAGGAATAAATCACAATTGTAAGGTCATGTGATTCTCTAAACTAAAAGCTGTCGCACACTGTTACTTCACAAGCCACTATTAAGTAGCGGCTACTACTTCTATGTCACATTGTGTTAAGGTAGTGGCGATTAGTAGCAGCGAGTATAGCAAATCACATGAATGTGTGGATTGGATTTCAACACAAAATAAATAAAGCACACACCTATAAAACTACGTGGTGATAAAATAACATCCGCTACTGCACCGCGAGTCCACCGTCACACTGGGTGACTAGAGCGCTACTCGCTAGCGGTGGCGAGGGAGTCGTGTGAGCTTCAAGGTTGGCTACTGGCTAGTAAGTAGCGCCAAAAGTGGAACATGTCCAGCTTCTCTAGCTACTGCTTTTTCACTCGCCGGCGAGCGCTAGTAGCCGCTTTTTTTTATGTCACACTAGGCCACTTACTAGCACAGTGAGACACAGGCTTTACAGAACGACCGAGCTGAGCTAACCTTGGAGACAAGGTCCCTGGCTCCTTGGGACACATAAGGGGGAAAGGAGTAGGCAGCACGGCTGATCTTGTTGTAGGTTCCATTCCAAGTAGCCGTCTCGAAGGCTGGGGTCCCCACTACAAACTCATAGCAGAGCACCCCCAGACTCCAAAGATCAACTTTCTCGTCATGGGTCTGGCCCTGCACCATTTCAGGGGGAAGGTAGTCCAGAGTACCGCACAGAGTCATCCGCCTTCGTACAGACAAAACATATGTTGCGCACTTTTTAAACATAGTTTAAATATTAGTGATGGATCCAATTGCCTACAAATCTCAAATATGAACCTTAGTAAACATAAGAAGTAGAAAAAGTTTAACTTTTCAACAATCATATTTGGTTCCCATTAAGTGGTACAATAATGGTATGGGGTATAATTGTTATGTTTTCCTATAATTATGTTGGGATAAGCCACTAGTATCTTAATAGTTCTAAAAATAAAGAAAAATGTTATTTTAATTATTTTTTAATTCATTATACCAAATGAATGTTGAAAATTGACTGCTGTTGTACAATAATGTACAACAATGTTTTGACTAGGCCCACTAATGCTTATGTTACTAAGCTATCCAAGATTGTCCCCTGATTGGTTTAATATATTCTATGATGGGGGTGTGAGATGGTACCTGGAAGAGGGCGCATGAACGGCCCAGCCAAAGTCAGCAATTTTCAACTGTCCTTTGGCATCCAACAGAAGATTCTCAGGCTTGATGTCCCGGTGAATAACCTTCTTAGCGTGACAGTACTTAAGCGCATTTGCTAATTGGTAAATATATGTCGCAGCCCTACAAACAAAGATCATATACATATTAAATTACATTTAATTTCTCGTGACTGTCTTGAAAGGTAGAGAGTGAATCAATCACAAGATGCACTAGGGATGGTATTTTCCATACTCTTTCCATGCAAGTGTCGGTGTGTTTACTTTAAATCCGTGCCTATCGCGAGGGATGTGCAACCATAATGCACCCACCCAGAATCAAACCATAAGTTAGCAATATAGAAAGCATTCAAATCGAAATACATACTTTTTATCATCAAATTTCTTTCCTGGCATCAACTGAAGTTCCTTGTAAACCTCCCCTTTTGGGGCATACTCCAGGATGATGTACACACGCTTATCATCGTGGAAATATCCGTACAGGCGTAAGATGTGAGGATGTCTGAGCGGACAAAATAGTTCTTAGTTAGATACGTACTCTCTAACAAGTAAAACGTGGTGACATGGTGTTGTGTATCTTTATGTATGTATTTTGTTAACATGCAAGATACAAAATATCTCACTTTTGTTTAGTGTTTAAATGCAAAAGCAATGTTTTTAGCCAGCAATAAGTCATGTAAATAATCAGCATGTTTAGTCGTTTTCAGGCAACTACATAACTGGTTTGTGACTCCATGAATTAAATGTTCACTGCCGTATGATTTAAAGCAATGCTACCAAAGTAAAAATAAAAGTTTGAATCCTCTTTCCCTTTGAATAGTTTGAAGACTGAATTGACAAGCTTTTATTGAAAGCCATTTTCTAAATCAAGTTATCACCACCTAGACTCACCTAAGATGTGCTTGGATCTCCACTTCCCTCTTCAACTGATTCTCACAGTTCGCCTTCATTATTTGAGACTTGAAGATCACTTTCAAGGCCACAATAAACTTGGACTTTCTCTCCCTTGCCAAGTAAACATTGCCGAACTTTCCTTTACCGAGCGGTCGGCCAATTTCAAAGTCTGATAGTGACCAAGAGTTACTATAACAAATGAGTTGAAACATGAACTATTGTATTGGCTTACTATTTTTGTTCGTGGTGTATATTCAATAAACAGTCTCCTAACTATAAAACACATATTCTGTTGTGTTTAGGCTAGTGACGCCATGACATGTGTGTATTGTGTCTTATGGCCATTTTGTGTGTTCTTTTGTTTTTAGTATTGAGGTTCAGTTGTTCAGGCTTCTTCTCGAGAATTGAAATGTGTCTTATTGTATGCCAAATGGAAGTGTTTAGTTTAATAAAACTAACAGGTTATGGATCCAGAGCATTGTAATGTTTCTGTGGCATAAAAACATTTTGTAAAAGTGATAGGGTTATAATAGATGAATTAACATAAAAAAAACAGCTGAATAGTTTTAGATGCTTGAAATCAGCGAGTTTCTCAAGAAATCAAGATGGCATTCGAATTCTCCATGTACATTGAAAAACTGGGAAAGGACGATTATGACACATAGCGACAGCAAATGGAAGCAAATCTTATAAAGAATGGCCACTGGGAAAAGGTTTATGAAACGATTCTCAGGCAGGCAACAGCGGAAGGTGCTGACACAGCAGCCATTGCCGTGAATATTTTGCCCGCGGCCTTGTGGAACAAAGCAGGTCCTATAACTCTAGTTGACATCGTTTTGGTCATGAGTCCTGCGGAGCTTTGTCACATAGGACAGTGTGAAACATCCCATGAGGTATGGGAAAGACTGGAACTAGTTATCAGTCGAAAGGACCCATCTGAAAAGTGACTTTTCTGAAAATACTTTTGTTCACAAAAATGCAGTAAGGCCAAACATGGCGGATCAACTCACAAATTTTCTCAACACAGATGATAAACTCAACAAAATGGATATTCATGTATCTGAAGTGTTTACTCTCAAATATGGCAGATGGCTACAGAAATGTTCGCTGCACACTCAAAGCTAAGGATAAATTGCCGTTTAAAGTAAAACTTCTAGAAGAGTGCAGTGCAAGAAAGGAAAACAAAGCAGACTCAGAAGGCGCCGGTGCTTTCTACGTGAAATCTCCCAGATAGCGGAATGGAAACAAAATCAAATCAGATAAAAACAGGTAAAAAACAATGCCAAGGTTTTGCACAAAATCAAAATTTCAAATCATTAAAGAGGTTATATAAGTGCATCTCTTTTAAGAAAAAAGGTACAAAATACCCCAATTCTGGACAAAAATGTAAAATTAAAAGCAAGTTTCAATGGCATCAGAGCAAGTCCACGCAGTAGCGAATGAAATCATTTGGTCGTCGTCAGTGTCCACTTTGTGCGCAACCAACTTGAAGTGATGATGTGTGGTATGTCGACAACAAAACGAAAACACATATATCCTGCAACAAGAGTAATTTTTTGGAACTCACGCCAACTACGAATCAGAAGAATAAGTTAACAGACCACAGTATGACCGACATATAAAAAATTGGAGCCGCAGTAATGAATGTTTTGAATGGAAAAGGCCAATCAGCTAAAACACACACTTTTTGTACCCACACTTATGATGAATTTATGTTCAATTTCGAAAACTGATCAGAGAGAACAAAGTGTGTTTCAAAAAAATAATGCTCAAATTGTCAATAAAAAGGGTGAAGTGATGTTGACAGCCCATAAATGCAAAAATTTGTATTTTATTGAACCTGATACGCCAAGTGAAAACTCAACACATATATCTGATGCGAGTGCAATAGACAACCATAGTTAACTTGAAATGTGGCACAGAAGAAACAGGCATTTAAATTATCACAACTCGCAGAAACTCATTCAGAAAGACATGGTTAGTAGAATGGATTTTAAGAAATCAGAGAAACTGTCAATTTGTGAAACTTGCATCTTAAGTAAGCAAGTTGCTACACCATTAATTTCACAGAATAGATGTGTATCGCAGGTATAAGAAGAGAGTGTAGTGTAGCAGAAACCTCATAAGAGAATGGCAAAGTTGAGCACATGAATCTCACAATGGTGGAAATGGTACAATACATGTTGGAGTTTGGCTTCCCAATAAGTTTTTGGGCTGAAACAGCTGGAAGATCAAACCCTTTACGAAATTTGGTGCGAGTTAAAACCGAAGATAAAACATTTCAGAACTTTTGGTCACAAGGTCACTTAATAAGGCAATAAAGGAAAGTTTGATCCAAGATCCAAAGCATGCATTTTTATGGGATATTCCACAAAACCAATAATAGTGAATTTGAGATCCAGAAAAAAAAAGAGAAAAAAAAGTGAACAGCCAAGATGTTTAAATTCTTTGAAAATTTTGAAACTTCCAACGTTTTCACCTATAAATTAAATTTAAAGATTTTTAAAAAGTAAATCAAACCAACAATTTTAATAAAATTTAAAGGAGCAGTAGGTAAAGTATTTTTTATCAAGGATATATTTGAAATATGTGCAAGAGTCCTGTCGTGGGAGAATGTGGAGATGAAGTATAACTGCCAAGGAGACCAACAAAGAGATGGAAGAAGCAGATACGGCAAGTGTACAAGTGAGAGCAGGAGAACATGGTGGAAGGAAAACGGACGATGAGGCATTTTACTAAAATGACCCATCCAATAACTGGAAACAAGTGATGATAATGTGCCATACAGGTTAGGTGTAGGTTTCTGATAAAATATTCTAAACATTTGGTAAATTAATCTTAAATACAACTTGTAGCCTGATATGGGATATAAGAGTGAGAAAATTAACTAACAGAAACTAAAAACTATAACATTAAGCCATAGTCGGATTCCAGTTAAAAGGTGAATTTTAGAAAATATAAACATGTTTTTCTCTGGTCAACATTGACATTTTACAATATTATTATTGTAATTTTATATGTATTGATGTTAACGGTAATGTGTGTAAAACAGGCATTCTATAAAATGTCTGGGTCTATATAATTCCTAAGTCGTTTAGCAAGATATCAAATAAATTAGTTTTGCTGTTGTATTTCATACTTTTCATAAGAAATTTATAGATTAACTAGTCATTATAAATATACCGAGAACAATTGCTAACCTAACCTACCTAATCACCCTATTCTAAAATAACCTAACCTGACCAACTTAAATCCTAGGAATTAGATTAACCTGCAAGAAAACAGTGCAAGACTTACATAGAACTGGATAAAAGAATTGATAACATATTCCAGGAGTTGAACTTGAAAATAATTATGAAATACAACAGAAAAACACGTTTATTTCATACTTTGCCGAAAACCAATCTGGCATTATATAGAAAGCCTAGGCATTTTATACAATGCTTGTATTTCACACATTGCCGGTGACAATGATAATATATATCAAAAGTGACACGTATGTAGATCGCATGACTTGACCTATGATATTGAAATTGTTTTATTAACTTTTATGATTGTCAAAAAAAAGTCCCTTCTTATCGAAATGTACTTACATTTTGTGTCCAGTGTCGCCAGCAACTATTTCAGCATTTTTTTTGCTGCCCCCACTTTCATTTCTTGGCACATTCCCTAAGTCTCCATTAGTTGTTTGTTGTTGTGAAGGTGTTGAAGTTGCCTGAACTTGGGTTTTCGTCTTGGTTTGCTCCTTTAAGCTATGCTCAAACACTGGACTTCCTTCTGAATTTGGTCTGGTTTTTTGTAATTTGACTGGTAAGGGGGTCTTCAGTGTACTATGGGCTAAGGGGCCCTCCATTAATTTAGCCATGGTTTCACCATTCCCTTTATCTTGAGATGTCTGTGCCTTCACAAATATTCTGGTCGGATCCTTATAATTTACCCTGTTGGATTCCATCATCTCTCTCGGCTTTTGTGGGGGTTTTATGGGTTCTTCTGTGGTCATGTCCTCCTTTATCTTGACTAACTTCAGGGAGTGTGGCATGTTGAGATTCACCTTGGTTAACCTAAGATTCAATAAAGCAATCTTACAACTATCGTCATTTTACCAGAGGATGTACCTACTCGTCTTAATACAATCACAACAAACTCTACTTGTTGTAGAGGAACAAACTTATTAAACCATAAGAAATAAGAACATTGTTGTTTTTTGTGTAAAAGGGGAGGGGAGGCAAGTAATAAGAGTTTATGGGGACTTTCTACCCTACTCTTTCCCAGTTAATGTTAGAAAATAGGATGCTCCTAGAAGCTATTTGTAGTAATCTTAATATGGAAAGTTTTTGAAAATCAGACTCTTTAAAAAGCTATTTTGAATAGTGTGGTCCCCCCCCCCCCCATCCCNCCATCCCAATTTTCTTTTAATTTGGATTATTTTAGAGTCTAGGCCTATATAGAGAATTACTCGTTAAGCAAATTTTTGAAAATTGGATGCCTCTAAAAGTTATTTTAATAAGTGCTCATCAAATTATTTTTTCATTTGAAATGTCCTAGAAGCTATTTATGATGTTCTTCGCATGATTTTTTTTATTTATTTCTTGCCTTTAGAAGCTTTTTGAAATGGTCTTCCACCAGCAATTTTTTTTAAATTGGATCCCCTTAGAAGTTATTTGGAGTGGTCCTTCCTTGGCCAATTTTTTGAAAGTTAATGCCTCTGGGTCATTCCATACTATTTCAACAGTGGTTCTCAGTTGGGAAAGTTATAGCACTTTGCTTTCTGTCACAAAAGTCTAGGTGTTCCGAGAAGGGTGAAGCCACAGTATTAGGAGTGTTATGGAAGGACACTTTTTAGAGGTTTCTTTGTTTATTAAAGCAAAACTATCACACTTAATAACTAAAAACACAGGCTCTTCATGAAGCAGAGAGGTAGCACTTTTTCTCAGCTTGATGGCAAAAATTTTGCATTGTGTTAAAAATAAATTTAAAAAATCTTGTGTTACAGAAGGACAAAATAAAGACATGATAAAATCTCACTAAAACTTATTATAATAATTCTCCTCCACTTTACATTGCAGAAGGTTGGTATTTGTTGTGGATAGTTATTGGTATATGTAGTTTGTAAAAAAAATGTTATTTTTTTTATGATTAGTTTTTTTTTTTTTTTCAATATCCAAAAAAGTACTTACAACGTTNTGCAACGTTAAGGAAGGACAATTTTGCCACACCTGTAATTAGTTAATAAGTTCACATTAGTTTGTGGTGTCAAATGCTGTCTAGACATAAGAGACAGTTCAAGTGTAAAAATACATTATTGAGATTTTTTTTAACATGCACTTTCTGAGCATATCAGCACATGACTTAAAAATTAAAATCTAATGAATGAACACAATGCCCAGCCATAAATGCATCCCTGTATAAAGGCCACCCACTGCACCTAATATAAATGTTTCGCCATCGCTGGGAATAAAACCCAGGACCCTTGGGTCAGTAGTTGCGAACACAACCAACTGAGCCGCACATTTCCAAAATTAGTGCTTAATTTACAAGAAACTTGTAGATACACATTACATGTGGGTATGTTTCAAATCAAAGCATAGTCTTTTAATTTAGCATAACTTCATTCTTTGGAAAAAAAAACATATTTAATTGCACCTTTGGCCTTTATTCAGAGTTATTAAACCCGCAAACAGCATTGGATTATATAAGGGTGTCCCAAAAGTCTCCAAACTTAGAGAGAAAAAAACTTAACTTTGTTGTGTTACAAAATGTTCTCTAAGGGTCAGACACAGATCAACGTGTTCACGCCAGTTTTGTCAAACATTTTGCAATATGTCTGGCATCACATGCCTTCAGATGAAGCATGTCCCTGATTTTCTCCTGGTGGAATGGCCTGTGGAAACATTTGAAGGCCATCGTCTACCAGGAGCGAATCAGGGACATGCTTCATCTGAAGGCTCACATCATCGATGCCTTCACTCATGTGATGCCAGACATCTTGCAAAATGTTCGACAAAACTGGCGTGAACATGTTGATCTGTGCCCGATACCTGATGGACACCGCATTGAGAACCCTCTGTAACACAACTGAAAAAAGTAGTTTTTCCCTATGTATGGAGACTTTTGGGACACCCTGTAGTTTGTAAAAACATTTTTTAACTGATAAAGTTTTTTATTCAGTATTAAAATTTCAAATAGGACTACACATAGTGTTATGGAAGGTCAATTTTGTTGTACCTGTGTTAAACTAGTTTAAAGGCAATATTTGCAAACATTGTTGCTGTAATTATGATATGCATTTGCCGTAATGTAAATCTTGTAGTGAAAAACATCATAAAAATATACTCACACAAATTATAGCAAGAAAGATTTATTTACAGGATAATTTAGTTTTGTTACAAGAAATACAAATTTATCTCAATACCGGTGTATTGTGATATGTTAAACAAATAAATTATTAGTTGGCTTATTGTTAAATACATATCTCAATAATATGCTAATGTCTCTCTCATCTGGCTGAAACAATGTCTTACTTGGATCATGACACTTCATTCCAATTACTTGTAACTCATTGTTTGGAAGAATTGCTTGTATGATGCAGACATAAAGAAATTCCTATTGTTTACTTGATACAAACTTTACAAGAATGTATGTACCTGTTCTAACATTATGGATTGACTTGATCATCAGTCACCAATATATTAATGTCATTTTTATTATAGATTTCCCTAATAAGCTGTTTTTATTAGTGTAAACACTCATTTAGCCTATAGCCTTCTGTAGACCCAGCAAATGTGTCCTTCCGTAACAATGTAATGTCCTTATGTAACAGTAATTTGTTAGCTCTATAACTTTTTAATAGAGTGATTAAATAATAATATAGGAATATGGAATTGTGTATAGAAATACAAAGAAAGAAGGTGCCAAAACAAAACATTTAAATTTGTACTATTTTAGGTACAGTGCTAACTAATCTATAAAAAAATGTTAAGGAAGGGTATTTTCATTTTTGGGGAGACTCGCAGCAAATAAGCTAAAGGAAATATTTTCCACTTTTTTTTTATAAAGACCATAAGCTATAGTAAGTGGGAAAACATAATTTTTGGCCTAGATAAATTTAATATTTAGTAGACAGCTTATAAACTGCTGTCCTCTGTAGCACAGTTTTCTAACTTTTTTTTCCAACTTTTGTCACACACAGAAAAAAAATAATCTTGATAAAATCATTATATTTATAGTTCGAATAAGCAATTAATTAGCTACAATTTGATACTAAAACATGTCAAGTTTGAATAAAATTTCGAATTATAATCTTTGTCCCTGATTATCATGGCTTCACCCTCCATCATATAACAGTGAGGATTTTTAAAAACAAAAATTGGTTCTCAACTATCTAGACATGTGTAAACAACTGTACATTTATTTAGCACCGCGTCTTACCACCCGTTCGGGTTATACGCTTTAAGTACTAATTACGCTAATGAAATAGGAATTGGGTAGGGTGAATTAGAGGAAGTGAACCCGCATTTGCGTGGAGGGAGAGTGGAAAACCATTGAGGAAAAACCACCCTTAGTTCACCCGACCGAGACTCGAACCTCGATCTCCCTGTCTTCAGCAGTTGAGCTCAACACGACTAGTGCATTAGCCAACTACGCCACCAAGGCGGGTCAACAACTGTACAAAAAACTAAAAATGG
>CABEEJ010010190.1:0-15171 GCA_901482245.1 Timema douglasi
AATGTTGTATGGTGTGTGAGTGTCATGTCCCAGTCAGCAATGTTGTATGGTGTGTGAGTGTCATGTCCCAGTCAGCAATGTTGTATTGTTGGGAGAGAGAATTGCCTGACTGGTTATTACTAACATGATGAATCTTGCATTGTAATAATATATTAGCCCATATTATTTTGTTTACAGAACGTACAAGAAAAGACCGCTGGATACGAGATAGTAATATGAAGAAGTCGTTGTCCGCACTCAGCTCTGGCAGCAAAGTTCTATACTTCTTATAGTTTATAGGTTACAGTCTTACTAGGTTTGTGTTCCTCGCAATGTTTTTTGATATTTATTTTTGATAATTCAAAATGTTGGGAGAATGTGTTGAAGAGTTTAGTGACTCGGATGAAGTCGACATCGATGTCTCGGGTAGTGGTACAAGTGTATCTGAGGTGTCCGGTGTTTCAGACGACTATCGACGTGTTCGTAGCCCAACAAGTGCAGCTTCCAGCGTCTCCGCCTAGATTTCTGTTTCAAGGAGCTTCATCTGTAAATTTTGAGGTTGACCCTAACCATGATATTTTACCATTTTTTTTAACCTCGTTTTGATGATGAGCTTGTAAACATAATACCAATAGAAACTAATCTGTATGCAACACAGCCTTTAGGGGAATAAAATAAGATTTTCAAAGTATCGCTGTATATAGTAGAATCCCCCAACAAATGAAGAAATACGCACATTCTTTGCTATTATCATTTTACAAAGTATTCTAACCTAACCTAACCTGAACTAATCTGGTCTAAAAATCCTAAAATCGTCGAACCATTTTTCCTGAAAACAAGATGTATTATCGCAGGTTTGTTCTACTGAAAAAATACCTTCAATTCTCCAACAATGAATCTTACAAACCCGAAAACCCCCCTAACCCAAAACTAAATAAGCTATGTACTAAACAGCAGATTTCAGAGTGTTTACGCCCCTGAGAGAGATGCTTCCCAAAGGACAACTTGGTTGGGAGCAGTTTATTCCTTTGAAAAGGGCTTGTTTTGGGATCAAGACTTACACCCTTTGTGAATCAAAGTCGGGATACATTTGGCCAAACATTATTTATAAAGGAAAGGGAACTACAAAGACCTCCCTGTCTCTTCACAGATGATGATGATATTACCGATGTAAAATGTTATCACGCATTTTGGTAAATTGCCAAATCCATCTGTGGAAACCAAAGGCCTCTTTACAATTTAAAATGAACTAGTTCAAAAGTTGTTATGAAAGGTAGAAAGGTAGGAAGGTTAAGGTGTGGGCTGATCTTCTTGGGTACCTTTAAGGAGGCCTGTTTAATGGACGCCACATTTCTCTAGATTTTGTACTCGGTAAACCTGCGTACTTGCGTGTGTTCTAGTTCAATTTATTATTAACACACCTTGTAAACGTTAGTCGATGCTCTTATCACATGACCCCAACTTCGTAACAGCCGTTACTATGGAGCCCAACAGGGCATGGCATGGAAAGAGTACGAGAAGCAACATCTTCTAGTGCCCGCCACGTCAGTCGCTACACACAAATGGTTGTAAATGACAAACGTATTCAGATTCATTTCTAATCAAAGTGTTATAAACATATATTTTAAAATTAATTATTCTCCTTCCCATTTAACAGTTTGCTATAAATCCAATGGGGCAGAGCAGTGTTGAGACTCGTACATCGACAATACAGGTCTTAGTGATCCGATACAATTCAAAGATTACATCTAGTTGTACAAAGTGCAGATTAATGTTTATATATCGAGGTATAGTACTCTTCCTCAAGGTCGTAAAGGTCGGCAGCCATGTCGTCACGAAGACTCATCAGCTTCTGATCGCACTCGGCTTGCTTCGTGCGGAACAACTTGGAGTTTTGTGTTATGGCCTCGTTGACCGACGGGAAGTCGTTGAGAATGAGATACTGCTTAATGTCCGACACTAGCTTCAACAACGATTCTCCCGCACACACCTGCACCAATTTAAACACAATTACAAACAGGGGGCAGGCGGAAATAAATATATAAACAATTGAAACTATCTAACAAATTAGTAAACTTACAATATTTGCGGCCCTGACGTGCATCTCGTAAGTGTCCTGCTCGCTTTGGGTCATTTTTGAGAGCTGGGTGTCACTCTCTCCTTTGGCCAACTTAACGATTTCTGAAAATATATAGATCTTGAAATTTAAATCACATTTTGGTTAAATCAATACAAAACTCGGGAAATAAGCATAGGAGCCTCAAGTTGTTTGCGGCAAATTTAACCTACTTGACATATATATGTATGTATGTAAGTGCTTTCAAGTTGATAGTTTTACCATAATTTTCAACCGAAACTAAATATCTTGTAATAGTACCTTCGAAATTCTCCAGCATGGCTCTGACATCTTGTTTTAAACTTGCAGTATATGATTTTAATAGCTGTTCTTTACTCTGAGGAATTTTAGCGTGTGACATTATAATATTATTGAGGAAAGTATGTACAGTAGTTATTTTTTTAAATATATTTTTTGTTTAATATTTGGGTTAGAGGCCCAATCACTCGATTTCTTTTTCTATGGGTTCCATTTGTACTGATTTTGAATTTGTGTGCCAGTTAAAGCAGAATGTAAAATAAATATACGGTGTATCTTTATAAATTTATGTTTATTAAAGTCTATGTCATAGATCAAACAAATAATATGGATCAAAAAACTTTAATAACTAAAGTAAAACTGCGTTGACAAACTGAACTGATTTGGAAACAGTATGGCAAATAAATAGATAGATATTAAAAAAGTTATAATTCTCATTAACATTAATTGTAAAAATATGTTACTTGTATTTATAGAATTTGTATACCATAAGCGTGTGGATATATATATATATATATTATATATATATGGGGTAATGTGTTATAATTTCACTTTTAGCTTTATTTAATATGCCATCAGAGCACATAACAGTTCTGTATTACAAACAACATAATATCCAGATAATCCCATTTGTGGCGTTATCCTTAGCTACAACATCTTAATAATAATAAAATACTATAATAAAATCAAATAATAAGTTTAACTACATAATGTAATGATATTATAGACTCACCATATGATATTTCACTGTTTTCATTCCAAACTGACTATCTCCCACGTCCAGCAAACCGTGATTGTGTACATGTGATCACGACCAAATGCGCGAGTTAACTGACCAAGCCAACGCTAAGTTGTCACTGGGGCTGCTATGAATGAGGTAATGAGGTAATGAGGTATGGCGTTTCAAGTGCTGAAATGTTCCAAGTCACCTAGATGCCTATTCTAGATTCGTCTCTATCCATATTCCTCTTCCGCCGACTAACCCCCACCCCTCTTTCAACATGTTTCTATCTTGTATGTAACCCCTACCTCCGCCCTCTCTTAGGAACTATACTAACTAAATACCACCAGGAGATCGGAAGAAACTTCACACTTGGTGGGGTATTTGTCAAGGATACTTCTACTTCCTTTTAAAAATGTAAGATCACAAAATTATTTCTAGGCATTTGTAATTCTAATTCAATTTCGGCCTTAAGCTTTAAATATACAAAAGGAACCTCATGGTATTGATTTCTTAATTATGAATTATTGATATTTTAAAAATAGTTATTGTAAAAAATAGAATATTCTTATGATGCATATAATCGTTCAAAGTCCTTGTAACTAGTAAATTTTTATTAGAATGTCCTTATACCATGATTAATGTATTTTGGCTTTGATCATTCAAAGTCCTTGGGACCTGTACATTTTTTATATAATGTATTTATGATACATATATTTTAGTTTGAATCATTCAAAGTATTCGTTATTTACAGATTTTGACTTAAAATTGTTTTAGATAATTTAATTGTTCTTTTACAAATGAAATTTGACATAAAAACAAATTCCAGTATTTACGACTAGTACATTTTGAGTTTAATAACTGATGTTAGTAGAAGTTTTTTAAGACTTATGATATTTATGCTATGTGTTAAAAGTCCCTTTAGAAGAAAAGGGAATAAACTGTTAAGATTTATTAAAGTCCTTATGATTTACAATGTAATTGATTCAAAGTTATGAGAACTTAGAGAATTTGCCTTAAATGATTCAAGATCCTGTTCACTGATTGAAACGTGGCGTATATAGTTAAAGTTCTTATAACTAATAAATATATTGTTGAATAACTATGTTAATTGCTGTACAACTTTAATTTAATTTCCGTGAATACATATTTACGATTGTTGAAAGTTCTTCTGACTTGGAATAATTAAAATGTTAATTTTAACAGAAGTCCATCAGACTTAGGAAATTAGGAATATTTTGATAAAATTGGTTGTTATAGGGGCCTTACACGATCAATAATATTGACAATACTTTATCATATTGTCAATAATATTGACCATGTAAGGTGAAAAACTGGATTGACGGTAGATATTGATGGAGTATTGAAGCAACTCCGGATTTTCTGTTTTTCGGGCATCAATAATGTAAAGTGGAGGGGATATTGTCAATATTATTGACCGTATAGGGGCGAGCGGCAATATTACCATCAATACTCAGTTCAGTTCAAGTCGCGCTCCTGTGAAGGTAACAATGACCGACCCAATTACATACGACTTAGTACTTGAGAACGATGAAGATATTGTTGGCTCACCTTATTCTCGTGAGGAAGAAGATGCCCTTTGCCACTTCATCGAACATTATGAGCTTTCCCCAGAACTGCGGAATTCGACCAACCCTTTATATTCGAAGCAGGCAGCAATAAATTTGGCTCTTGACCTCCTCATATCCATTTTAATGAGAATAAAGCCGGGAGGCAACAAGAGGGAGGATGTGAAGAAAATAAAGTCTAAGAACAAATTACAGACAGGAATTGAAGAAGAGGTCGGGGAGTAGTGCAGATGATGTTTACACACCTTCCTCATGGGTGTATTGTGCGTTATCGTTACTTGAGAGATTTGAGAAGCCAATTCAGCAGCAGCTGACGGAACCAGCAGTGGAACAAGGGAGTTTTATTTTTGTACTTTTTAATTACAATACTTTTTTATTTTAGTTTTATTGGTTTTTTTTGTTACCTACCTACATATTTCATTTTATAAATACCGTATTAGATCGAGTATAAGCCACCGATTATTGTTTTTAATAAAAAAGTAAACAAAAAACATAAACAGAGAAAATAGAAAAACGTTTAAACGTTTCAAAACGGAGGTCAAACGAATAGAAGTTCTTAAGCGGAAGAGGTAAACAAAGGGGCTAGTTTATTATCATTTTTATACCCTTACGTTTACTTCTGGGAATTCAAATGAAATGAAACTACGTACCTAAAATGATTTAGTATTTTTACTGGGATCTATTTTTTTGATATGATGTAGATGGGTAAAAATAACGTAAATTCTATACGATGGATCATAGATGTTTTATTTTTGGACATAAAATATCGAATGTAACGCCCCGTTTTGAGCATTGTAAAAAGCCCAAAAAAAGGTGCTGCTTGTATTCGATGCAATACGGTATCTAAAATACATCGGTACACACTATGTTTTACATGATTTCCCCACTATGTTGTACGTGAAAAGTTTAAAAGAAACTTCAAAGCGATATGTATTAATGGTACTGTATTCCAGCTAATTAAAAACATTGCACACATAACGTAACATTGTTTTAAAAGAAATTATCAGTAAACAAGGTGTTTAATATTTGCCTTCATTGTTGTAATAAAGACAAAATTTGTCACGGACTCCTTTGGCAAGAGTGGAACTGTTTCTTTGTAAAGTACTTCGCAAGGCTAACAAGTTTTCCGCATCTCTACCTCGAACTTTTGAGCTTATGCTGAGATACAATTGATTTTCCTTCGGCCAGAAATTGTGCAATTAACAACAGGCAAGGGTAACTACTGTAGCTTTCGGAGGCTGTAGGTTGATAGGTCTTTGGAACACACGAAACTGTGAACTCAATATCCCGAATGCGTTCTCTACAACTACTCGGGCTCGTGACAACCTCTCATTGAATACGAATTTGTCGAGGTGGATTCAGTAATCTTTGAGAGTAAGGTTTCAATAAATTGTTATGTAATGCAAATGCTTCGTCCGCAACAAATACATATGGGAAAAGATCATTTGTATTCGTCAACGGTGCAGGTGACGGTAAATTCAATTTTCCTTCCTGGAATAATTCTCCGAATTTCGAGTAGAACATCACCCTTCCATCCGAAATTCGACCGTTCATTCCAACATCAGCCATTATAAATGCTTTCTTCGCATTAACTAGAGCCAAAATCACGATACTGAAAAACCCCTTGTAATTATAAAATAGGGATCCTGAGTTATCTGGTTTCGTTATAGATATATGTTTCCCATCCAATGAGCCCATGGTATTCCAAAACTGATGACGAGTTCCGAATCCGTGAGCTATGTCACCCCACTCTGCAGCAGTCGTGGTAACCTGAAACAAACAAAACAACAATAATTAAATACATTTTAAAAAGTTGCTGTGATAAGGTGTACTTTATTGTAAAAGATTCTATTGTTTTCAGGAATTTGAGCAGGAAGAGGGTGATACGCAGAGTCAAGAAATAGGTGGACGCACTAAGTAGACTTCTGCTAATTCCACAGCTTCAACATCTTCAATGCTTCCCCCACCATCCCCTATTCAAACTCCTCGAAACAAAAAACCAAGAATCCAAGGTCCAATATCGAAGCAAAACGAGCTTTTACAAAAAGCATGTACCCTTTTGTAAACCTCATCAAACCCTGACAGCAACATTCCGACTATTGCTAACGCTTGGGGAGAAAAATTGTTGACTTGGGAGCCCAGACAAAGAGCTTTCGCAGAGAAAGCAATAAATAATATCCTTTTTGAGGCAAGCTTGGGATCTCCTCACTTTTTTAGAACTTTAAAGGGTGAGTGTTGGCGGTTTTTAAGTGTTTGCTAAAGTTTTTTCGTTAACTTCAATTTCTTAATGTTTAAATTATTTTAATTTTTGAGACAAATGTTTACTTTGTACTGTCTGTTATATTCAATATATGTACTTATTTTTCTAGTAACTAATGCATCTCCCTATCTCTTTCATTTTACTACCTACGTACCAAATATGTACAACCTACTTACTTTCAATTACAAAGTGAAGGGAGCCGTTGTACTGGCTCATTTTTATACCTATGTAGGGAGGAAAATCAACCAGCCAATACATTGGTATCCTTCGATTTTGTAGTGAAAGTAAGCAGGTACGTACAAAGGGATGTAATAATTCAAAATAACTGTATGTAAAAAATAAAATGGATAAAATGAACAAACAAATAAAAACTTTGAAAACTTACCTTCATGTAGCCTTGTAGGACATTCATAAGCGTTTCACACGTTTCAACTACAGCTGCGCTGATAGTTGCTGGTGACATGATTACAGAAAACTTCTCAAGTCTTCAAAATTTATTCCAGTGGCCAAGTATCTTAGGGTTAAGGCTAATCTTTCCTTAACAGTTAAACTTTCTCTCATATTTGTGTCCTCCCTTTTGAAAAACGGTTCAACCATCTGTATCAATTTTTTAAAGGTACTTTCCTCCATTCGAAAGTAGTTCTTGAAATCTTCAACATCGCTGAGGCTGATTTCCTTCAACAAAACTAGATGAGAATATTCTTATCTTTTCTTCAACCATTCCTTCACCCAGCGTTTGCGTTTCACTCTACGAGTAGTTCCAAGCACCAAAATAATAGCTAAGCAACCTTTTGTGCGATTATCCATGTTCTGGATAATCAAAGTTCCATCAAACTCCTCGACAGTGAAAAAGTGAACCACCCTACAGACACATAGAGACAAAGTACCATATTGTTCTTGATTTAAAACAGGTGGGAGAGATGAGTGTGAATTATTGTTTAGTGAGAACATAATAGCAGACATACTTACTAAACCACCTGAAGCAGTGAAGACTAGGAAGTTTTCACATGCTATGGGACTTTATTAGATTAATGAAATAAAACCTTGAGAGGAGGTGCTGGTATACAACGTCTTCTCATGTTGGGACCATTCGTTTAGTTTCCAACTTCCAAACTCATGTTAACCTTTTGTTCAAATTTGTCTCCGTTATACTTAATTAAAATATAGTAGCTTAGAGTCATAATTTCTCTCAATTATTTTAGTCAACTTAAGGTGTGCAGTATGCGGGAACTTGCTTGCCAAAAGATTGGGCCTTAACTTAGGTTACTTGGAACAAACTAGGACACATGCTAAGATAAATATACATGGGTAATAAATACAAATACTGTATGAGGAAGTGATTAAATAAATACATGTAAACATCATTTCAGAAATTATTCATGTAATTTCAAATGAGTATCCATTTCAGTATTCCTGCCTGAGGAGCTCCGGTTAAATAACAATACCAAGGTAATCTATAAATCTAAAGTATTTTTCTTGAATGAGACAAATATTGTATAGGTGACATATAAATACAAATATAAAATGAATGTTGTTACACAAAACAAAGTTCATTAGGATTCTAGTTAATTTAAATTAATTTTTTTTTAAAGTGAGAAATAAATTCTTGGGATGAAATAATTATGTTGTACCACCACCCCACCCTACCCTCGGTGATGGGATAATTTAGGTGGAACAATACATACATAAATTTAAATATATAAGAAATAACAACACGAGGATAAGTGTAAATACCAATTATTTAATGAACGTGCAACTGCACATGATACATAAAACATCATAAGTACACAATCTCAATTAGTACGGTCTATAGCCTTGACCGTGTCAAGCAAGATATTTGACTAGGCAAATACCAAAGTTTTACAGGCATGAAGCGCATGAAATTCAAACTTGACCTCGTTAGGAGGATAGGAACAATCCGTTAGCTTAAACTGTTAGCAGGGTACAAGCTACAGACGTACGTACGGGCAGATTCAAATTCTGTTTCCTGGAAAGACAACGGTACTACAGCAAAGGAAAATCTACAGAGTAAGAGCCAGATGAAAATTAATAGTTAAAAAATCAACACAAAGAGCCATGCCAGAGGGGTGGAAGCGGCCCACAGGTTGAACACTCCAACAGGAGTTCACCATAAACAAAATATGAAATATATTTATATATCTCTTACCGCGGGCCGTGCAGGAGGGGCAGAGGTGGCCCACAGGTTCAAAACCCCAACAGGAGTTCAATATAAACAAAATACCTAACTAGGCATCATTACAAGGCCCTCGAATTATCAGAACTATCGTTTCCCCAACAAGCTACCACTGAAATGGGTAAATGGTAATAAAGGTTATGACGTGGGATACACTCCCATTTTACGCCGCTGGCCCGAGGACTCAGCAGAGAGCTTGCGTGAAGCGGAAGATCATAATATTAAAACTAAACTAACGGCAATAGACTTTACATAACAAAGTCGGCCTAATCTCAGAATAAACATACTCTAAACACCTAAACATAAGTATTCCTTAAACACCTAATCATAAGCATCCCTTAAACACCTAATAACTATTATTTCTTAAAAACCTAACAACTATCCCTAGGCCTAGACAAGACATAGGTTAGTCTATATTCCTCCTTTCATCTATAGCCGTCCATATTACTTCCTCCGGTCGAGCTGACCCCTCGTCGTGAACAGCATGGCCACCGCTGTGCAGATGCTAAGTTATTTGAATTTGCGATGTCCATCTCGTAGACCATCGGTGATAGCAATCATGTCGTTGCCAAGCTATCCCTGGAATTATATAGCTGTAGAAGTGAAGAACGCTGGGATGGAAGAAAGTGAGGGGTGGGTGGTCACAATCCATGATGTTCTAGGTCAGCTCGGCCTAGTGGACTGGCTAAGAGTCGCCTTCGGTCTTTTCGGAAACTCTGGCCAGTCGCGTGCAATATTATTGAGTGCCGCGGTCCTGCCACTATTCCATTGAGGTCTCATCAGATGGGGCCGGGATCTTTCCATGAAGTCACCACGATATTGGTATGTAACACAGATTGTTATGTATTACAGGACTAGTATATAGATAATACGCGTGTTTATTTACCCATGTTTAGGTGCTTCAATCTTTCTTTATATTCCAATAGGGCTGGACAGGCTTAGCCCGTTATAATGTAATGTTCAAAAATGGCTAAAATGGTTACAATAGGTTTAAAAAAAAAGCTTATTATTTCTGATTAAAATACTAAGCAAAACAAACTCAATAATTTAGTTCAGTTCTTGAAGAATAGTTTAGATTATTGGATGGCTTGAAATAGGATTGTAAAAAACTGGATAAAATTAGAATAATCTCACAGACGAAAAAGAAATGTCTGATGTAGAAATATTGAAAAAAAAAGATTACTTGAAATTTAAATTTTTTATATTAGGAACTACCATATAAAACTTTTCCTACAAACATTTCCAGTGGGTTGATTACAGGACACTGCATTCTCTCCTGAATTAGTTTTAGGATTCTTAAATAATATTTTTTCCATTATAATTAATGTTTATAGAAACTGGACAGATTTTAGTCCTGGTTAGAATCACCCACGTAAATAGAAGCCCTTTGTTCGAATTTTAAAATGTTCCAAATTATCCTATAACTTAGCGTCAAGATTTGGTCTGTTATAAAAGGTGTGTTTATGTCCATCCAGTATAGTATATAGAACACTGGCTATGCACGAATACAGCTCCAGTCTTGCATACACGCAAATAATAAGTCAAATAATATATATATATATATATTATTTTTTATTTAGTCAATGGACCTTAAGACACTTTCTTCAATAAGACAGGAACATTTGTATTCGATTCACTCCCAATGCTGCTTTCTTGATTTTTCTATGCGTTCAATCCAGGTCTGACCTACATAACCTAGCCCTAACTCAACTCGAATTTTGTCTATGAGATAACCGGGAAGACATATTTTGTTCGTCCCTACATCAGCATATTTATATTTAGAAGGAAATTAAACAGACGCCTATACGATGTAACGTTGTACGAGTGTAATACATTCACTAAAGAAAACTCTGTGATATAATTAAGAATATAATTTAACCGTGCCAACTTGTGGAAAGGGCAAGTCATAAATATATGTTCTAATGTTTCAGGAACGTGGCAAACCACACAATGTGAACACGGAATTTTGCATATTAAATAAATTCAGTCTTTCGTGTAGACGTGTCCGAGTCGAAGGCATAGTATTGTACAAATAAACTTAAGGGTGTTTATAACGCCTGAAAACCATAGTGTAACTAATTTAATACAACGGACCTCGTGGTACCATTTTGTTTTCTACTGGTATGTGGTCTCCAACCATTTTCTCCATTTAACCTGACTTCTGAGTTTTACCTTCGGTATAAAATCACTACACGATACCGGGATTTCCTGTACAATAGAAAGTAAATTTACATTCGATGCTAAACTATCTAGTCTATCATTACCCATTATACCCCCGTTACTAGGAATCCATATATTTAGATGTTGATTAAAGTGAAACTGAAATTTTCAAGCTTTCATCTGCAAACCATTGTGTAAGAGAGAAAGAAACTTTTTAATATCTCCTTCTCTCTACACCCATACAAGGCAATGTGGCATTTTTGACATCGTTCATTAATTTGTTTGAAACAACAACAATGTGTGATTAGTTAAATGAAATAAATGTATAAGTAAAAGCTTTTAAGAGTATAACAAAGTTCAAAACTGGGGAGTTTTTTTCTTTAACTAAGTTGATGTAGACTAATATATACGATGATTTTTGAGGGAAGCTCATTTGGAAGGTTTTATCTCGTACCAGAATCCTACCCTATAGTAGTGTTTAGGTAGGAAAAAATACATTCCAGAAGGGAATTTATACTTACGTTCTAAATGGCCGCTTATTCTACCAAAATACTACTATATGATAGTATTCTGGTACGAAATAAAGCCTTACAGATTGGTATTTCTACTAAAATCAGGGTTTATTAGATACCGTACTCCCTACAAGCCTATAACCTAAATTATTGTTTGAAGGTAAGACTTTTACACAATGTATGTCATTCACACAAATGTAATACCATTTTTAGCTAACTTGTTTCACTATATTATTGTTTTTAAAACAACATACAAGATATGAGCCAACTTAGAAAAAAATTGTAATATAATATTTTTTTACAGGCCTATAGCCTAAGTGATCGTTTGAACTTATGGCAAATACACAAATTTTGCCATTCAAACAATGTAATCGCTTTTTAAGAAGCCTAATTCATTATATTTAATCAACTTTCAATATAATATGGGTTCTGAAACCAATATACAAATTAATAGCCAACTTTAAATATAAGGGTAGTCTTGGCAGGCTGTAAACAACATTTATTATAACTACATATTTAAATATATTAAAGGTTTAATTCCTATTTGTACAGTATTGCCTGTAAAATTGAATTGTATATCCTTTAATGTAAATGTTTCTCCAGGCAAGTGAGGTATAGTACTTAATTATTTTCAAATAATAACACTTTTATTAATCAGAGACATGTGTTCGCATAAGAACATTGAAAGTAACTGTTAAATTTGACCCTTCACAATGAAGCAGATGTTAAACTTGAGCGTCGCGCTTTTGTCCTTATCAATGTGTATGTTTATGTCCATCTAGTAAAATATATTGATCACTGAGTGGAACAAACTAAAAGTGAACATTCTATTTAGTTGTTGGTATACGCGCAAGTTTCCGATCCGGAAGTTCTAGTTTAGTGTGATCTGTGTTCTTTTTCCTCAATTCTAAGCATGTTGATTTATTAAAATACATGTTAAATAGTTATCGGTGTCTTATTTATTCCATCAGAGATATTTTACAAGACGAAAATGGTTCAAAAGAAGGTAAAGCAATAAGATATTAATAATTTCGTTATATTTCTTTATTTAAATTTACTCTGCATCAAAACAGCAATAGTCAATCTTTAGGTTTTTTCAAACTAATTTCTTTTTCTTTCAATATATGTATTTACTACAGAGAAAAAGCAGCTAAATTAATAAGTAAACTGTAAACGGCATGGAGATATAACGCCTAGAAAGTTTAATAAAAAGAGTCAACATATCTTGTATCATTTAATCACATAAAGACATTTTAATCAACATTTAATTTGAGCAAGCATGAAATTATATATTATAACTTTTTTTTTTATTAATCCATTTGGTAGTATTCATGGTAGACTATTAATGCTTAAGGGTCGTTCACATACAGAGAGTAATTTAGTGGAGTAATTAGTAACGGTATGCGGACACTAAAATCTAGTCTAGTAGTTTAGTAAACCGATTTAAGGCCCTAAGACCAGTATTTAGTGATGGGCACTATCGAATAATTATTCGATAGTTTTCATTCGAATAAATATTAGTAATGAATAATCATTTGAATGGAAACTATCGTCCCTTTTGTTTTCAATGAATGAATTGTCTATTCATTCGCAGCAGCTGCTGTGTGGGTCTCATTCAGTCATAACAAAGGACTAATCAAAATAATAGTTTCTTTCACACTTGGCTGTGTCATGAAATACAGGCATTTAACAAACATACACACAGATAAATTATTAGTTATTTTAAAAGATAATGTCTGCGATAGCATCAGTAGAGGGCCGAGGGTGCTATGAGACATTTGAAAAAATATAGAGCAGTTCGTTGCGGCTGGTTTCACTGGTTGGTTTTGTGATTTTTGAGGTCTTGACTTGAAAACGTGTTTGTGTTCAACTTATTTAATTAATCATACTAGACCCTATTCTAAGTTGCCCATTTTAAACTTATTATTTAATGTCGTTTCAGTAACAACAATCTTTTTGATATAACTTATAATTTTTATTAATTGATAATATTATTTTAATGGCCTTGTCCCAGTAATACTACTTTAAAGAGAAACTTAACAGATATTTAGATTTAAATTATGAACACTACAAAAGGTGCCATTTGAGCCAAAGAAAAACCTACAACATAAAATACTGTAAAAGACAAATTTCCTACCAGAATAAGAGAAAAGATCTAAACTCGTCAGGAAGAAATTACGTAANGCTATGCATAATTTTTATTAATTATTTTCCAATGTGTAGCATATTTGACGTCTATAAAGATTTATTATATTTTATAGCAAACGAAAGTAGAAACATTAATATATTAAGGTGGCTGAACCGTTTCATTATATCAGCACACGACTTTTATAATAACTAAATTCCATAACAGGCACAACATCCAGCCCCTATGCGCTAATTTATCACTGTGAAAGGTCAAACCCACATTTCTCAAGTAATAGATTTTATCAGCCATGTCGGGATTCTTAGATTAGTAGGCCGACTCGTTACCGACTGAGCTAAGCCGTTGGATAATTCGTAATTATCGCGGACCTAATCGAATAGCCTTATGAGAAATACAAATAGGTTCGAATAATAGTCTAAACACTGTGGTCAGGAAAATGTGAATGATGAACTGTTAGCTTGATTGATTTCCAATAGTGGACCTTATAGAAACCAATATTTCGTATCTCTCTCTCGTTCAGCAGCAAGGTGAATGAATATGAATAATTTTCATTCAAATGATTTTTAAACTATCGAATGATTCGATAGTTTTCATTCGATAGTGCCCATCACTATCAGTATTACACTATCATATTTCTTCGATCAAAGATCTGTGATGTATATTTGACGACACAAATATTTTATTTATCTTTGATCACATGTTTACGTTAAAGAACACGCTCAATATTATGATCAAAGAAAATTGTGTATGAAAGACTAACCTGGATGTGCGAAGCACTGAATGATTTGATTGTCCAATATGAAGAGAATGATTTCTTATACAACGAGCGGTAATTACTCTTAATTCGCTGTTTCCTTGTGAGTAACATGATAGTTACATTTTAACAAGTTTATCATAAGCGAAATACACTATTATGTGTAAAGTTGCTTATTTATATAATAATAGTTGTCTAGTATGCAAATACTTTATTTTTGTTAACATATTTTTACTATAACTCTACCAGACCATATTCAAAATTTCATTTGACACATGTAAGAATAAAAAAGTTAAAATAGTTTGATATTGAGCCATATGAAATACCTTTAACATAGATTCACGCCATGTTGACCCGTCAACTGTTTACAGCCCGTGGTCGGGTCCATCTCCCACATCATGTACAACACTTGGAGGACACGTCTCTTACACACCTGTATATCTCTCCCACCTCATGTACAACACTTGGAGGACACGTCTCTT
>CABEEJ010010191.1:0-15166 GCA_901482245.1 Timema douglasi
CTAGCAGCTGATTCTCAACTTTGTCTATGGTCAGGGCTAAGACGAGGGAAGTTTAAAACCTCCTAGCAGCTGATTCTCAACTTTGTTTATGGACAGTGATATTGATATCTTTTTATTGGTATAATTTGATTAGCTTTCATTGGTTATGATTACAATACTAGTTTTATTTTTTGTATTTAAATTGTAAGGGCTATTTACTACTCTAGGAATTTATAAGTCGGTGACCTGGTGGTCTAGGGGTAAGGTGTCAGACTTATATGCTGGTGGACGGGGTTCAATCCGTGGTCCCGGCACAGATTTATCTGATTACCAAACCCTTCCTTCACCTCTGACAAGACATCTTGTAAATGTGAGGAATGCCAGGCATCCACCGTGGTTCGGATTCCACGTTAAACTGTAGGTCCTCCATTTCATCTGACAATCACCCTACCATTACACATTAGCGTAAGTGCGTACAACCCGAACGGGTAGTAAGACTCGGTAATAATAATAATTATTATTATTTATAAGTCCTAATTCATATTTACTGTCTAATAATTGTTATATGTAATTTTTGTGATTGGATGAGTAATTTTGGTGAAGGAGGCCCAGAATACAAATCGGGACACATGAAAATCGACGGTTTTGACCGATGTTTTATTTTTGTAGTGTGAAGACTTAAAAAGGGAATAAAGATATAATCAAACCGTTTAAGGTCCAAGAATAAGGATCAAACGAAAGAAAACTCATCCTGTAAAATTTCAAGCTCTTCGTAAATTATTCTGTGGAAGTAAGATATATATTTTACTGTTACGATTACTCTTAAATTTTATATATATACAGTTTAACGGTAGGAGTTAATTTTCTTATGCAGTTTTATAAGATTTTTTTTTTTTTACTTTCGGAACAACAAACTATTTAAAGTGAAAAATATAATAATTCCAAATTACTGCCGAGTTAAAAAAAAATCTACTTTGAAATATGACCTCCTTCACGGATATTGACCTACCTGTCCGCATCTTTTAGATGATGGCGGAGATTTTATTAACGGTTTAATATTGTTTTTACACTAATTTATTTAGATTTCACTAATACATTCGTCAAGTAAAAGATTTTAATTTTAAATCCTACTGACAATACATTTTATAAATATAATTTAAACTTTGATTATTTAACACAACGAACTGTTTTCTCTTCATCCGCTAGACAACACCAATTTTGGTTTGTTGGTCAGTATTCATTGTAATTTGATATGTCGTAACATTGCACTGTTTATTCATTTTCCATAGCATAGAGTTATAAAACTAGCATAATCCTCATACAATTTCTCAAAGGACTCTTGATCGAAGTTTAGGTTTATATCTTCATACGGGGACATCTATAAACCCAGGCTTAGTTTATATGTAGGCCTACTTAAACGAGATTGATAAGAAATACTTCTATCTCTAGTTGTTGTCCAGTTTGAAGGGAAATACAACATAAAGGTATTTTCAAGCAAGGTTGATGTTTTTATCGTCCAGTCGTACTGTGTAGAGGAGAGTACGTTTGGGTACTCGTAGGGTGTATACCATTACATCCCAACTCGACCAATATGTTGGGTTGATCGTTTATTATCTCTAACAAATGATCCAACACAACCCAACACAACTTGTTGGCTCTGACACTAACATGTTGGCCAACATCCCCAACATGTTTAGAGTGCGTTTATATTGTAACACAACTTGTTGGGATCGTGTTGGCCAATATGGTTAGCTGTGTGTAGAGAGGTGGAGAAATGCGACGTGTTGGACCTGCAATGTATTTGTTCCTAAAACGCGATGTAATGGACATGCGATGTAATTGTATATATACGCCCCTTCAATCCTATTGGTTGTACGTCAGAGTAGGGTTAGCTATGTATAGAGATGTGGGGGAAATGCGACGTGATGGACCTGCAATGTATTTGTTCCTAAAACGCGATGTAATGGTGCCCACCCGGTACTCGTACTGTAGGCTACACTTGCGACGGTCCATATTGGCAAAATATTCCTGTCACTGAGCAACTTTAAGAAATTAGTCTATTCAATCAGCCCTGTCGGAGTTTAAGTTCTAACAAAAAGAGAGCGTGTTCAAGTTAGCTGCGTCACTTTGCTTCACAGGGTTTTAATTTTATTCGAATAAATCACTCAAGTATATGTTTTTTTTCTGTAGAATGCCCCCTTTGTACTCCATGACTATGAATTTGACGCCATTAAACAAGATTGGTAAATCTCATATCTACAAGCTCTCCCGAGATGCCTTGGGCGCGAAACCCGTGGATCGTGGAATCACTGTTGCTACTGAATCTACTGTGCGTGATTTTAGGGCCTTACTGTCTCAGGAGCTGGGTGAGAAAGTTCAATTAGTTTCTTAAGTTATTCTTAGTGAAGATTTTGCCCTTCACACAGCCAGAATAAATGTTGAAGCATCTGTGGCAGTCATTAATATTATCCATGCCCCATTCGACCCGGTTAGTAACGTTCTGGCCCCTGTGGCCTCTGTGGCCAGTAATATTGTTGTTCCTTCTGATAATATATCATATAATAGGACTCGTTCAAAGGTTGTTGCTGACTGTTTAAGTCAAATTCCAATTTGTGACGGGCAAAGTAGTTCCACTTTGTTTACCTTTTCATTGGAGTTAGATAAAGTTTATAGTTGACGTCTTGTTGATGATTAAGAATTCTTAGTATTGTATATTGGGAATGCTGCGGGTTTTCTCACTCATCTTGTTTCTGAGGGAATTAGTCAATGAATACTGCAGGTTACTTCTAAAGATAGAATATTTGACTTTCTGTTTCCAAGAAGACAAAGAGCGCTTCTACGTTCTAAATTGTTTCGTCGCTTTCAACTCCTTCAGGATTCTTTGCGAATGTTCATCCTGTCGGTGTCAGAAGCAGCGAGTATGCTAAATTTAAATCTTTATGAACATCATATTGTGGAAATTATACTTGAAAACGTATTTCCTCTTATTAGGAGACATTTTGTGTTTTCACGCCAGCCATATTATTTCTCTGAGCTATATACTCTCTTGCTTCAAAAATTGAAAGGTCACTTCTAGCTGACAATAGATATTTTGCTAAGCATCCAATAACGGTTTCTAAACCCTCTAGTTCTTTCATACCCCCTCTTTCCCCGTGTATGAAAGATAATGGTTATCATTGGTCTGTACGAGCACCTCCCGTGACTAGTGTACCTAATAATGCAAATAAAACATCTGGTAATAGTGTAAATAGTGTGAAACGCGATCTGTCCCGCGTAATAAACTGTTCCGGCGGGAAACAAGTTGCGTCTAGTCAGGAGAGTTGCCCTGACACACGTCGGGCCCAAAAGCTACTCATTGCCCCCGTCCCGATAGTTGAATTCACCATAGGTTCTAATCCTGGTTTTACTTTAATTGACACGGGTGCTAACGCATCGTTTATTAATGCTGATTATTTGTACAATATTCAAAGCTCCAAATCTAAAAAAATATTAAAATTGAGAAATGTGATCCCTACACTTTTATTTAGTGTAATCGTGATAGAATGTTGATGATCAACACTTTTTTCTTTTCATCAAAATTGACTAATTTTCATAGAAATGTAGGCTTTGTGTGGTAGACAACTTCTTGAGTGATATTTTTGGGGGCTACTGAAGGAATATTGGACTTAGGCACGGGAAAAATAAGTTTTAAATTTAATCCCGAAGTTAAGGTGCCACTACGGCAAAGTATTAGACCTCCTTGGTGCAATAGCCTAGGGACGGAGGAAGATCGTATTAGCAAGTTCCCTGATGTCAGAACACCCGTTTGGTGAAAATGTGATGTGTTGCCTATGACTTTGTTACGGATGAGGTTCCGGTTAGGTCAGGCCTATATTCTTGTGCCCCCCTCCTCCCCTCTTCCTTTAAAATGAAGGTCTTCGAAAACTTATTGAAGACCTATAGAAAAAGAGAGTCATTAGGTCTTCTATGTCTACGTGTGCCAGCCCAACGTTCATTATACCTAGGAAAAGCCAGAGACACAGACTCACAGTCGATTATTGGAAAATAAACAAAAAGATCCAGATTGACCCGTACCCAAGCATTGAGAGTGCCTTTCAGAACTTAAGGAGAGCTAAGACACATAGCCTTATTGATCTAAACATTAGTTTCTTGCAGTGCACGCTCACTGAGTGTTCCAAGAAGTACGAGGTATTTGCTACCCCCTGGGTGCTAGTATCGGTGGTCAAGCTTTAAGACGCGTTCTTGACCACATATTCTTTGACTTGAAATGTAAGTTCGTCTTTAACTATCTATATGATATTTGTGTGCATAGCGATTCCTTTGATGAACATTTAGGGCATTTGAAAATTGTATGGGTTGCTTACGTGAAGTGGGACTTACTGTGACCGCCAAGAAAGCTACTTGGGTCAAACAATATATTAATATTTGGGTTAGGTATGCAATTTCAGACGGGAATATGCTTGTTGATCTCGGAAGGGTACCTCCAACCCAAACACTTTAGAAGTGCAATGTGCTTAGTGCTCATGTTTGCCTATTATGTCAGGTTGATACCACGCTTCTCGGCCATTTCTGTGACCTTGAATGCGTTGAAGAAGAAGGAAATGGCATTTATCTGGGTTGAGTCACAATCCCAGGCATTCAAGGCACTTAAGAGTAAATTAATCATTCCTGAAGTTTTGCACATGACGGACTTTTCGCATCCATTTCTCCTTCATGTTGACACATCCTCTGTTGCCTTAGGCACTGTATTATTCCAAAGAACCTTGTCAGTAAGACTCTGTCTCAGTTTAAACCAAAATACAGTGATTTTGAGGAGGAATTCCTTGCTTGCGTGTTTGGTCTAGATAAGTTCTCTGATTATTTGGAACAGCGAGAGTTTGAACTGTACACTGATAGCATGGCATTGTCGTGGATGTGGTGCCGTCCTAAGCAATTAGTTAAGATTGGTAGGTGGGTTTGGTGCCTGTCCAAATATAAATGTTCTACTCATCATATCCCGGGTATAAATAATGTGACGGCCGATGCTCTGTCCTGGATGGCGGAAGACCGTGAGCCTGTTGGGACAGAGGAAGTGGTTCAGCCTATGTGTGTGATTCGATCCATTCCCGAATAATTTATTTCAATCCAAGAACATTAGAAAAATTACCCCTGGTGTCCGGATATTATGGATAGGATCCAACGAGTAAAAGATGTGGATTCATATTCCCTATACTAGGCTCTTCTTGTAGTTTCCAATAATAAGGATAAGCGAAGGAAGATCTTTGTCCCGACTGTCATTTACCCTATGTTGAATTGGTATTTTCATTATTCTGTAGTCGGTAACCACTTGGGAATTCTCAAGACTTATCGTAAATTTTCCAAGGAGTTATTTTGGCCATGAATGTACAAAGAGGTCAAGGAACAGGTCAGGTGATGTGAGGATTTCCAGAAGTCCAAACCCGCCCACAACTCTAAGGTTGGGCTCTATTTGACTGATGTGACTCACTCCCATGGGAAAAGGTTTTTGTGGACAATGTAGGACCCCTACCCAGATCATCCTTAGGGAATGCGTGTGTTCTTGTAGGTTTGGATGCTTTTTCTAAGTTTGTTGTGATGTTACCACATAGAAATATGAAGGCTAAGACCACTGATAACATGGATTTCTAGACTTGTGTGGGACATGTTTGGGGCCCCAAGTATTCTTGTTAGTGATAACGGGAAGTATTTTAGACCTGCTATATTCAAAGACTTGTGCTTTGGGTGAGGAATAAGACGCATGACGACCAGCCAGTCCCAACCATGTGAAGCAATTCAACAGAAATTTTAAAGGGGCCTTCATCATTTTTCATAGATGTGCATAGGTGGAGTAGGACCATGACTCGGAACTCCTAAGTGCCGTTTTTAATTACACATTTCATGAGTTTATCAACGCTTCCCCGGCTTTTGTGTTCCTGAGGAGGGAGATTAACCACCTCCTCTGGCGATGTGGGATGTGGACCCTCTGTTAGGAGGGGACAAGCTAGTCTCTCATATGAACAAGTGCCGGAAGCCATTTGAGAGTTTGAAGAGGGCTCATGTGAAAGTTGCCACTAGGTATAATCAGGGGCGGATCTTTATTTCATTGGTAGTAGGGAATAGCGTTCCCTGCATATGTTACCCACAGAACACTGCAGCTGACAAATTATCTACAGAGCTTATTCGTAAATGGCGCGATGCACGGCTAGTGGGACGTTTTCTCACTCCTATTACATCGTTGTCAAGTGATGTTAGAAGAGCCCATCCATAACAAGGCAAGCCCGCGTCTACCAAGTCAAACAGATAACATCCCTGATGGATATGTGTGAGTCCATCCCGTGAAACTAAGTTGTAGTGTATAAGTGTTTTTAGTGTAACTGCGAAGACCCGTAAGTAGAAGGTGAAATGACAGTTCCAGCTCACTTTCTCCCATAAGGTTAACATTGATCCTCCTCACATTGAATGAGGAGGATCACTTTCTCCCATAAGAATAACATTGAACTTCCGCATTAATAAGTTAGATAATTTTCTCCCACATAGACCCCTATAGTCAATGAGTTATTTTCTCTTGTAGCATTAACCACTAGCTAAACACTCCAAAGAACAATAAATACAACCGACTTACCCAATTGCACCAACCCCACTAGCGGCTGGCTCTACAACATGCCCGGCCGGCCCACCGAAACAACCCGCACGAACCAGACAACCGTCCAAACTGTACTAAGAGACGCGCCCATTCAAACATTCAACAACAACAGCCATCCCCCACCCCTGGTCTCCGATTGGAAAGAACATCACCAGTGCCCAAGTTTTGTTTCCTCGGCCGTCTAGAAGGTTGTGGGTCGTTCCCCACCATGTTCTGGTTCTTTCGTTTCCCCCCTTCTTTCCCCTTTGTCTTCCTTCTTCTGTGACCTGTGCTTCAGCGTATAAAAGAGTGTCCGTGTGAATGATGAGCCACTCTGGGACTGGCTCTGGTTATAGCTAGTGCAAACAAAGGCGAGGATAATAATGTAAGATAAATTTCCTTTTCGGCACAATCTTCTATGTTTTCAAAATTCTCTTTCGGCAGTTAGGAACCATTTCTTATATCAATTGTCTTAAAACTTGGAATTTTCATTATGAACTTTTTCACTTAGTATATGTGTCAAAGATTAATGGGAATAAAACTTAGGACTTTGACTAAGGTTGAAATATCTAATGGTAATGTTTATATTTCTTTTGCACTTGTATTTATTTCGAAGAGTAACTAACTTTGACTTTAAACGTTTACTCTTACTATACGTGTCAAATATTAATGGAAATAAAGTTCGGAACTTTAACTTAAGTTGAAATATCCAATGGTACTATTTCTTTTCCACTTGTGTTTATTTCGAAGAGTAAAGAACTTTAACTTTAAAACTTTTACACTTACTATATGTGTTAAAGATTAATGGACTTAAAACTTGGAAATTTTACTAAAATAAACAAAAAGGTGTTTATTTATTCTCTACTGGTATTTAATAAACAACTTAGGACGATGAATTTTGTTCTTAATCCCCTTTTACGTTCATTCTTAAGCATCACTTGGTAATCAAAGTCTGTAAGATAATCTTTTCTGAGGCCTAGTTACGTTCTGGTTAAATGGTATTTGTTGTTGAGGTAGGCCGTAGGGAACTGCCCGCAGTTGTTCTATATTGCGTGGGCATTGCTGATGTTTTCCCCTTTTTTGGCAATTTTAACCTACCTAGCACACTCTTTCAATTTGCTTGTTATTATTATTAATTTCTTTTGTATTTGAACCATCAAAGTTAGGTGTTAGGGTATAAATATGGTTCACTCTCATAAGAAAAGCATTGCTCAGTGCCGGATCGGGGGGAAATGTTTAGGGAGGGGAAGGCGGGTGGTAAACCAGATGTTTCTAAAATAGTTACACCATTAATTTGATAAAACTTTTATAAATCACCAACATGTTACTATAATATTACTACGTATTGGGTGTTACTCGTTTAGCCGTTTATTAAAACGTTTCCCAGGAGGCACTACGGGGAAGCTAGTAACGTCACCTCCCACCTATAACTAATATTAACTAAACTATTTAATTTAGATATAGTTGTGCTGTTTCACCTGATGAAATCAGGCTATGATACTCACAAGCACTCGAGCTATTTACGTAATAAAATATAAAGGGTGATTTTTTATGTCTCCATTGGTGAACAAATTTGTCTTATTTTGTAGTGACCGTATGCAAGAGTGTCGCATCCATTATCTAAAATATAGCGTTTGTCATATCCTGGTGAAAGTGCAAGTTTATTCAAAGAGAAACTGTACAATTGGTGTTTCTCACTTCTTATCATGGACATATTGGCATAGTGTAAAATCCCCTGCTTTAAACATTTTTATAATGATCATGTTTAATTTTCTTTTTGAGAGTTGTTTATGATATACCTTTACCTACTTTTTTCTCCTCAAGACTCTCCTTTTGAATGGAGTAAAGTTTAGGTCGAAACCCCACAAACTCTCGAATACACTCTCCATTCATCTCATCCTTCATTTTACCCAGAGCTTTTTTTTTATTGCACGCACTGTGTAAAAAATGTGTTTCTGGATAGTCTGAAGTGTCGAATCGGTCTATATTATCAAACTTATCCACATACACATTTTTTGTTTTCAGTTCGTAGCAGAGGTAGTCCGTGTCTGTGAATAAGAGCTTTGCATTTTGTACATATTTCTGGTCTCTTCTGGTAATGGAATATAGCTGGAAGCAGCCAAAGGAACATATTTAGCTAGTTTAATCTCTAAGTATTTCACACGGTCCTCAGACCAACCACTTCCTTTGTGGTGGAAAGAAGAAGCTGCTTCAATCATGTAAGTGCATGCGCCCTCAGTCTGTGATTTTAATTCGTCAGGACTTAGAGTGACCATACACTTACTGCGAAAGTAAGGGTTGATTGTTTCATCCCCCTCCTCTCCAACACGAGAGTATTCTACACGGGTAGATGTATACCATAAGATTACCCATTACATTATGTTGTTGGACAACGTTTCTTCCAACTTGTTGTAAACTAACGATTAAAATCACTTCGTTACTAGCGTTTTGCTAAATCTATTACTCATGGTAGATTCAATATTGCTACAGTGTCCCTTAGACGAGAATTTACACAAGAGCACTCAATTGGGACGTACTACCAGGTGCAGGCTTGGTCTAGCGTCCACAAAGTTCCACAAGAGTGGGGCTGGCAAAGAAACAAAATTTGACCTAATTGAATCAGAAACACCATAGATCCGACGCGGCTTGTGGTTGTAGGAAAATGAACCTAAAATGTTTTATTACATGCGGCTACTGCAATGGGCAAACATGCGGCTACTGCAATGGGCAAACATGCGAAAACGCGTCACAGATTTGCATCGATTCAGAAGACTATCTGTTCGCGGTATACTCACATGTACTAATTACGCTAGTTAGTTAGATATTAGGAAAGATTAATTTAGAGGAAGTGCACTAGCATCTGCGTAGAGAGTGGGAAACAATTTATAATAAAACTACTCTCTGTACACCTGACCAAGATTGAACCCCGATGGGGGGGGGGGATATATCCCCCCCGAAGTTCCCCCTTCAATAACCATTTCAGGTAAGAAAAAGTAAAATGTAGAAAATGTTTAAATCTGCCACAGGAGATAAAACATAAAAATTTTAGTTTATTTTTTATGTAAAATCAAAATCTAAGGGTTTATGTTTATTTGTCGAAATTTGATTTCATATCCCCCCCTCAACAAAATTCCTGGCTACGCCCCTGAATATTGTTACAATATTGATTATTAAAAATGTATGTTTTTTTAAATCTTCCAATTGTTATTATAAGAAGTATTATTACCATGCAAAGGTGTTATTTTTATAATGGTGAGGTTGTCGTAGTAGTGTGCACTCCATGAATACATATAAGTTGCAAGCTATGTTGTGTTTGGGGCAGGCCTGAGAATGGAGGAATGTAGTAACAGTAACTATAACTTGACAAGTTTTATAATAAGTGTAAGTATATCCCTCTTCCAAGAAGTTGGCTGTCTACACTAGCTCCAACAACTTCAGGTGTAGCGCATACTTTCAGGCAAGAGATGATCATAAACTGATTCTCCCTCTGCGCAGTAAAAGATGTGGGTCCATGCAGACGCGTGCAATGCTATATCTGTTCTGATGATCATTTAACTACTTCCTGACTACTTCCCAAAACCATATTGATTAGTATAGCTGAAGTGTTATTTTGTGTAGGTTGCAAGATGGTGATGAGTGTTTTTATCTGTCTTTTGTAAAATGTTGGCTGGGCCAAGTGAAGCAATAAGGAAATTTCAGCATTCTCTTAAGAAAGAAAGCATATGTTGAACACATTATACGATTAATATAATGAAAGTATATACCAACTCTTTCTCAAATAATTCCCAACATTAACTTTTAATAAATACATTTATAAAAATGGAGGCCTTGAGTTATAAACGATACCCGTTCATCTCTACCTTAGGTCAAATCGTCTAACAATCTGGTTCTTCTGGAGTTGTGTGAATTGTGACTCGACAGACGGCACTTATAGAAAATAGTCATCTAGCTCTATCTTTTTTTATTAAGTTATTGCCTTTACCTTGTAGCTATGCCAGGGCGTACAGTTTGCCAAGGGCTGATTGGATTGAGCGCAAATATTATTAAGGTATAAAATACATTAGAAATTGTTTTATTTGTGTTATTTCAGAGACAGACCTACAGTTACTGCTGAGGCAAGCTTTGGCAAAGATTCCTCAACTTCCCTTTGGGCTCCTCATGGACAAATGGCGCTGGGGGGTGTTCAGCGGCGACATCACACCCCAGAACTACAATCAAGTTTGGTGGGAGCTGGTCACCAAGTATCAAGGTATTGCACCACCGGTACCGAGATCTGCAGATGACTTCGACCCTGCAGCAAAGTTCCATATACCTGATGGTACCCCATATGTCAGGTAACAAACAAAACTTAGGTATCTCGGAACGGCTATTTTTAAAATTGGTTTTGTCCGTTTATTAAACTCACAATATATTTTTAAATTAGGGTTTAAACAAAAAGTGACTGAGGTTAATTTAACAGTAAAACAAATCACGTTTAGTATTCCAAATGTCAATATAAAGGTAGTCTGCCATACAATATATTACCTTATATAATTGTGGGACCCCGGCTAATTGTCCTATCATACTCACAGTCACTTCTATAAGGACCTCCAGTTGTCTTATAGAACTCAACACACTCAAGTAGGAAACTAGGACGCGGGATGAAAATAGCAGTTTTGGTTACCTAAATGATGTGATACTAACCAGTGTGATTGTTGAGATATGCATATTTTCAAAAGTGCATCAGCGACAATATAGCACATATAATAATGTATTACTTACATTAGTATAACCAATTAGACAATACTCTATTACAAACAAACAAAAAGTGTCTTCAATGGATTCGCTGGTATATCGTTACCATGACGACAAATAACAATAGTGTATTATTGACTAAATAAACACAAAGTTTATTTATATAATTAATATAAAATATATTTTAAGTGACACTGAAATAAAATAGATATGCTTTTGATGGTGAATATTCATAATTAAAGTTCTTTAAGTTGTGAAAAACAAAGGTTTTAGTGATATCAATAGTAGTCATCAAGATGGTTACATAAGTGACGCGCAAGTTATTATCAATATGGCCGCTGAACAATTTGAGCATCATCAGTTGTATATTACATAAAAATATATCTTAAAATTGAATCCCTTCCGAAGTGGCGATACAAATTTTTGAAAGTTGTTTCTACTAGTTGAAATCCCACCCTACAACATTCGTGAACTTGTAAATGTTGATTGGAAGGAGCAAAGTATAAGAATAATTTACAAGTTTAACAAATCAGTTTATTAATATTAAAACAAGTCAATAGAATTATAGGTAGAAATTATTCAAACCATCCATTGTTTAAATATAAGAATATAAACGGCAACACTAATACAAATATCTCGACAAAGGAGCATCAGGTGTGAAGCACCTATAGCCCACACATATAGGTCATAGGTGCAAATAAAGCAGGACAACTACTAAACCATCAAATAGTACGAAAGGCTGCAACTCTAAGGCTGTATAAACAAGTGTTGGTAATAAAACATTACAAACTTATCATAGACAATCATACTCCAGCCTGATGACTGTGAGGTTTCCAACTACAACGCATCATTTCAATTATAAAGAACTAAATTACATAAATTTAGTCCCAGTTTAAGGAGCTACAAGGGTGGTAATTAACATGAACTAGCTATCTTGAGTTAACTCCATAGAGTTGGACATTACAATGCTATAAGCTCATAGAAGAGAAAATATTATTTTACAACTAGTAAACAGCGAACTACCAGTGATATAGACGCTACAGATACTATGGCCGGTCAATTCCCAATTAGTACTGCCTGAGCAATCACGAGTATGTTTCTCCTGTTACCATAAAAAGGGGACAATAATACTAGACAAAATAGTGATCATTTTCAACTAACACTAAAGCCGCCACCAGGGGGCTGTACAAAACAGACGAAACCCCGCGGGCCCCTACTATGGACAAGTAGCACTTCCACAGGTTGCGCACCGCAAGGCGGTACACAGTCAGACACATACGAGACAAGTGTCAGATACAGAGCCAATTAGGTTGCGATACATAGCAATAGATAGCCTGGTATCCTCCATTATTTAATTATATTCTTTAAACTAGCCGCAGCATGCTCACATAGTCTAAGGAGTCTAATTTTGACCATTATATTTGTGACTAAGCCTAATTGACATAGAAATATAGTGCATAAAGTTATAAACTGTGTCTTATGGGCATAGGGAAATAAGTCTGTAGTACTGACATACAAAAACTAAGTCATATGGATATAGAATAATAGATCTCAAAGCTCAATAAAGTTTACATCCCTCAATACTTATAGTATCTACCGTAGCTTGCTCTGCGGCAAGGTGGTGACACAGACACCTCAACCATTGTGGTCTTCAGTATGTAATCTTAGAAGATGCCCGTGAATATCTTTCAGCAGTTCCTCCGAGTGGTTACAATAGAACAGGTTAACATGAACCAAAGTCAGGCCTAACAACATTTGGCAAGGTTTTCTCCAAGTACGAAGAGGGGGTGGTAATCATCACACATCACGCCACCCGACCACTAGCGCTAGCCGTCGACTGTTGGGATCTCCCCGAATGTCGCCTCTCTCATTTACTCGTCGTCTGACCCAGGTGTTAGATGTTTGTGTGTGTCTCGTTCTCTGGGGCATTCTTGCAGAGAATTGGGCGTCTCCCGCTTGTGATGTCACAGTGAGTTTGTCTGCTACACATTATTAGAACTTATTATATCTGGTAGTAATAGACTTAAACCTATCATAGGCTTGAAAGTATATATCACGTTACAACCCCAAATTTAGTTAAACATATGTTTGGTAAAAATCGGCAAAATGGCTATAATTTTTGAAAAGCTTACGCATACCAGTAAATTTTGATTGTTGATAAAACAGCTGGTACCTTAGTTACAAATGTAACAAAAGATCTTCAAACATATATTTCCTCTGATATTCTGAACTCTTATCGATGAACTGATGGCTAATACTGTATTGTTTGAACACATTGATCAAAAGGGTACATTACAAGAGAGTCCTCGAACTGCATTCTGGAAATGTCTTTCCTGGACAGTTCACCCAATATGAATATAGTATTAAATACTACCTTAATTAAAACTATTCATTTGACCTATACATTCCGGAAGGCTATTTAGATCATCTTAAACATGCAAATTTAAATACAATTTATTCATTCATTAAAAACGTGAGATATGTAAATAAACAAATACTCAAGCCAAAAAAAAGTTACCTACAGCAACATTCATTCTGCTACAGGAATTGTTAGATTCATATTTTTGCTCCTCTATACATTACAGTGTTGAAGTAAATTTATAATGTTAATCCATGGTAGTGCTATGTAATTGTTGCCAAGGAGAGTTGTCATGGAAAGTAAACCAGACTTCAACAAACTTACATACTATACTCATAAGTATCCATGTTTTATTGTGACAAGTATAATCCTTTTCAATAAAATATTTAATATATGTGTTAATAGGTTTATATACCTGTAAATTGTCCAGTTTCCAACATGCATGCATAGTCTAAAAGAACATCCCGATATCACATCAGGCTTTCTGAACCTACCAGAGGATTACAGATAGTTAAGTTTACATTATTATTAAGCAATAAAACACCAAAGCATCTTAATCTTGAGTCATTATTTTAATAATCACTTAAGAAGAAACAAACTAAACTCTTATAAAAGATAAAACATTCAATAAATACTTACCCAAGCTAGAAACACATCGTGGTGAGCTCTGCGGTGCTTGGTTGAACTTCTGAATGATATCATTCAAACAGGCAGATCTTAAGAATCTTAATATATCCCAAAAATAAGGTAAGTGAACATTTAGGCCTACTATTATATTCTCCAATATTGTATGTTCCTTTTTAAGAGGATGTGATAATAATTAGTTTGGTGTAATTAGATTCTGACCGTATTTCCCCATTGAGAAAGGTGAGGCCTTAATCTTGGTTGTTCATTTATTACAAATAACAAAGTACCTATTTCTATTATTGTAAATAATAATGGAAAAAAACCTTGAGGCGAATTCTCGGGTGTTATTTTCAAAGATTCATTTTTCATGAAAATGAAATAAATTTGTTCACATGTGTTCAGTCTCTGAACTGTATATATTTAATATTGTAAAATAGCCTTTGTGTAATAGTTTGTTTAACATAGTTCATTTTGACTTAGTTCCCTATTTCAATTTGTTCACATGTGTTCAGTCTCTGAACTGTATATATTTAATATTGTAAAATAGCCTTTGTGTAATAGTTTGTTTAACCTAGTTCATTTTGACTTAGTTCCCTATTTCAATTTGTTCACATGTGTTCAGTTTCTGAACTGTATATATTTAATATTGTAAAATAGCCTTTGTGTAATAGTTTGTTTAAACTAGTTCATTTTGACTTAGTTCCCTATTTCAATTTGTTCACATGTGTTCAGTCTCTGAACTGAATATATTTAATATTGTAGAATAGCCTTTGTGTAATAGTTTGTTTAACCTAGTTCATTTTGACTTAGTTCCCTATTTCAATTTGTTCACATGTGTTCAGTCTCTG
>CABEEJ010010192.1:0-15163 GCA_901482245.1 Timema douglasi
GTCCTTGATTGAAAAAGAATTGCCACTTTATTTTTGTGTGTTTTGGTTAGTGTAAATCCAAAGTTAGTTTTTTAGACTAACAAAGAAAAATTAAATGTTTCAAATAAAACATTTCATTTCATTATATTAAAGTGCTAGACAACATTCAAGAGACCTCTAACTGGTTAACACTAAAGATACATAGGAACATTCTATTAATAATTGCAAATTAAAAAAATTAATACATCATGTTTGTACACAGGTAATCACAATAAACAAATTTGATAGCTAAAACATAATAATAAGGAAAGTAAGGAAAAATATGATTCACCAATAATAATTATTTCTAAGGAACAGTTCACAACAGTGGCATAGAACGGACCCCTGCAGGCCTGCTCGTGCGGGGGTCGAGTGTAAAAGTACCCCTGAATTGCAGGGGTTGAGGAATATATTCACTACGTGTATATATCTTCACGCTAATTACTTTTAGATTAAACGGGGACATATAATTGCTGAACAGTAATGTGTTCTTTAGTGAATTAAATACAAAATCTAAAAGTAACTATTTTTTAACATCAATGGTAGCGTATAAATTGTTCCCTTTGATAATATGCATTTTATATAGGTTGTTGAACTATAGTAGCCCCATGACTTCTTTGGTGCTGACTGACAGCTGACAGCTCACTTCTGACAGTCAACATTTAGGTATATACCTAAATTTTGACTGTAAGAAGTGACAGCTGCTACACACATGTTTTCACAGATCATTTGGTCCGGCGTAGGTATACATAATTTGGTCTGGTAACATTTCAAAGCTGTCAGTCAGCACCAAAGAAGCCGTGGGGATACTGTAGTTGTCATACAATAGTAGGAGGCAAGTCTTCTGACAAGCCACAGCGTAATCCAATACTAATAATATTAGTACTTTCTGCCATCATTTTTCTTGTCATAGAAGGGCAAAAAAAATGAAAAATATCTTAATTTGTTTCCCAGAAGTAATCTACGGGCTGACTAAAAAAAGTTTTCGTAAAAAAGAAAAAAACTGATAAAAATTATCGAGTGGTTTGGAATGAAGTTAAAGTATGAAATTAAAAGTATCTAATTAGTTAGAAGTTAGATTTATCTGATTACCAAACCCTTCCTTCCCCTCTGACAAGACATCTTGTGAATGTGGGGAATACCAGGCCTCCACCGTGGTTCACATTACACATTAGCGTAAGTGCGTATAACCCGTACGGGTAGTAAGACGCGGTGCTAATAATAATAATAATAATAATAATAATAATAGTTAGAAGTTTTTTGAACAATTTGAACATGGTTTTTAGAGGAGGTATAAAACAATTTTCTTTGAACCAAGGCTAGGCTTACTTGTTATAATTTTAATGTAAGTGACTAGTTTGAAACATGTTAAACCCAAGTACACAATTAATATTTAAAAAAAACTTCGAAATAGCTTATAGAGGTATATATAATTCGAAAATGTTATTGACTCCAGTGGTTGGGGGAATGCTCCCTCAATCCCCCCTGCCCCCAAGTTTTAAGTGCAGGAGTTGGGTGAATAATAAATATTTGCCCCTGGTTCACAATAAATAAACAGATAGTAATTAATAAAATGGGTGTTCATTAAATAACTCTCTAGTTTTGGTTATTATTCTATAGTAAATCCAAATCCCGAAAATCTAGGGTTAACGCTGCTTAGACAACGGCCGAGAGGACCGAATTTGTAAGAGTTCTGATAGAAAATATTTCAGGATTTCTAGAAGCGCGAGAAGGCACGAGAAGGCCCACATGTTCTAGGGCAAATTGGCAAGAAATTTTATTGTTAAAAACAAAAAGGGTATCCCAATAGAGTCTTAGTGAGAAGAGAGTTTAGAGCTTTAAACGATTTAGAGTTCTATCACAATCACTGTAAAAACTGTTGATAAAGAATTTGTCGTATCAGTGATAAATAATTTACATTGAACAGTTTCCAGTCTGAATTTTAAACTCCATATTACAAATCCTCTTTGACTTATTAATTTCACTGTAAAGTCATGCATTAAATAAAATACTAATATTCATCTTGTTCAATTTATAAACAAGAGTAAAATTAATGTAAGAGTAGTAATTTTTTTAATTTATATTTTACGTTTCAAAAGCTAAAGAAGTGGTTAAGAAATTTGTCTCAATTTACGAATTGTCCTATGAATAATTCTACAACTGCTTTTATTTTATAGATAATTCGGCACTTGATGTAACACAAAACGTCTGTCTATGAAAGTGGTAGACATTTTTTTGGTATAATCTTTATTTGTTCACCACTTTTTATTATCCGTCAAGGCTATCCACGTGTATACATTAATGAGAATAGGGCTAGGAAAGCTAAAATTTAAACAATACTAGTTAGTAAGAACAACAAGGAGAGAAGAAAATTCTGGGAGCTAAAGGAAAAGACAGAAGGCAGAACGCATTGGTGGTCTAAATTCCCTGACAAAAGGAATTGACCTGCCGTAAGACAGAACACCTAATAATAATAATAATAATAATAATAATAATAATAATAATAATAATAATAAGGAGCAAACAAATAATTTGATAAAACTTTTGCAAACTTCTTTAGGGACACCTTTCTAGCTTATAACAAATATTTTGTGCTCAAAGAACCATGGGAAATAAACAATCTTATGTAAATTTGACATTGAAAACAGTTTTCTTATAATAATTGTAAATAATAGAATTGAAACATTTCAACAATCAAACGTCAACAGTAGCTATATAAATTAATTCTACTTTTGAAAACTCTTTATATAATATTAAAAACTTAAACTAGTAAATAAATTCTTCTTCAACACCTTATATTACACAACCCAATTATAAGAGCAATTTGTACCCAAGTTGAAGAGCTTAAGTTGTAATCATCTATTTATAAACATTTAGATAAATTCATATTCTATAAAATGAGCTTGAGAAAATACAAATATATAATTATATTCTAGCCATAAAGCCTACATAATATAAACAAAAAAATGGCCGTGATAAATAATTTCTGTGACTATCAAAAATATATTTTTGTAAATTAGCACTGTAATTTGATTTGGGATTCATAATTATTCGATTTTATTAAAAAACATATTTTAGCTTAGACTAAGAATTACTAAACTAAGTTATCCTCAATAACACACTATAACTAGATATTAAATAAGCTTCACTAGTAAAGTATCTATTGGTATCCTGGGTCAAGATGATCGGTCAATTGACCTTGACCTCAATGATCGATTGACCTTTTCGTCCCTAGCAAGGTGCAAAAACCATTTAAGTATCACCATGCAAAAAAAAAGTTAAATGTTAAAAACAATATTCTTTTTCAGAGTTTTAAATTGACTTTACTACCTGAGTATTGATTGATTGATTGTGTCTTCCGCTTGTAACATTTATTTTTTGGTTGTTTCAAATCAACTAAACAGATTTTTTTTTATGGTTTCAACACCAAGCTTAATAACTTATTATTCTAAGGGGTGGGGAATAAGAAGGTAAATTAAAATAATTGCACACGCATTAGAGTTTTTAATATGTTCAAAAATAGATGCGAAAAATTCCTCTTGATAAAGAACCACCTGGCCGAGATTCGAAACTCAACCATCCCATCCCAGGCAATCCAGTCTATTACAAACTTGACGCCTTAAAGAGTGTATCCAATAGAGGTGGATGAATTTTGGGGGGTATTCCTTCTTTTAGCCTTGAAACCTACACTATCGAGTCCTTTATCAGCAACCTTTGATTTAATATTTGATTAGAAAAGGATTCTGTTGCAATTAATCTGCCAGTTATATACCCTCATTACAAAGATTGTAAATGTAAATTTCTCACAGATTTATGCATGTGAAAGCATACTTTTAATTAATACTTGTTACTGTAGCTTTATAGTGTTATTACAATAACTAATTTGTACATTAATATAAGTTATTTTAATAATATAAAAATATGTTATTTAAACTTCAGTCTTAATATTGTCAGTCAAAATTTGGACACGTGTCGCCATATTTTGTTACTTTCACATAATTTTGGATTTAAGTTAGTTGTGTGTTTTCACATTTTCACCCCTAGATACTTTAAGATAAGGTGAGAGGTTAACACGTTTGAATCCTAAAAAAGAGATTGTTAGGTTTTGATCTCAACTTTCTGTACGATGGGTAGATAGATATTTCCTCCACAAAGGAGTTTCACAACTTTGAGCCCGCCATATGATTGTCCTGTTCATTCAAGCTTAGTTGTTAAAATCACTGGTGGTTTGGTAATAGATAACAAGATTTATACAACTCGAGTACTTCATCTTGTTATAAATTGCTCGTAAAGTAAGTTTTTATAATAACTATCTTATGTACAGTCACATTAAGAACATCTCCAAAAAATACCCAACAATAGTCTATTTTATGTTCGGCCTAATAGGAACAAGAAGTACTCGTGAAGTGTTAAACACAAACTCACTATTAATTTATTACAAAAATTTACATAACAATTAATGACTGATGTTTTTCAAAATGTTGTTATAATATTTGATCAAGATTTAGGTTGTATAAAATATACCTTCTATTTATAACATAGTATATAATATTTTATTTGATTCACTTAATATGTTACATAAATGTTCATGATGTAACTTTATAAAATAAATCACCAACGATTAAAATCACACTCTCTTATGAAATAAAGGTATAATTTTGTACAAAAAGTTCATAATTTATAGTGATATTTAGTTTCCTACGATTTTAATTTAATAGTTTACGTAACAGAAACTTTCCTAATATACTCACTAACTCTCACGTTAAATACGCAGCTCTTTACTATCACAACTACTCGACGCATATTACTAAAACATCCAAAAAGTTCATCTTGAATAGGAAATGGCAATGAAAAAGTATTTCTTATTTAAAAAAAAAGTTTTTCTTTGCATAATCACAGTTATTTTCTGTTACTCAGAAAAACTTTATATTTTTTATATATTCTATTTAAATTTACGAATTTCATCTGACAAGTGAGTTAAATTTGATTGGAGCTTAATTCACACGTTTTCTGAAAATAGAAAGCAGAAACTGCTTGGGTGGCGAAGCAATTCAAACTATTACAGAAATATATATTTGACGATGACGCATTGCAACTAATAGTAGAAACAACAGATTATCAAAATGTTTTGTTCTCAAGTTGATAAGAATATATTTGCGATTATTGTCATTATGAGTGTTTTTCAATAAATATTGTATCGGAAAAAAACTCGATACAAATCAACAGACACGCCTCACATTTAAAGAATAGTTTCAAATCACTTTTAAAACACTCGATGCAGCTGTTCACCTGTCTATATATATATATATATATACACTGTGCACACGCGATTAGAATATTCGGTTGGTTGTGAGCTTTATTTGGCTTTCACAAACAGATCGTTGTGTTGTAGAGCAAACCAAACTAAAACAGTTTAAATTTTCGATGAGCGAACAGAACGGATCATGCCAAATTTCGGCGATTGGCTTAGAACTCCTTACGTGACCACGGTTCTATTCATCTCTTGTTTTTAGGTGAGCTTGTGAATCAACAGTAATTCTTACGGAACATAAATTTTCATTTATTTCCTTCGAATTTCTTGACTTATTAAAGTTTGAGATCAGTGTTCAGCTGAGTAACTGAATTTGTACCATAAAAACTAATTATTAATGGCCTTTTTTATGCATTAAATTGAACAGACACGATCTATTACCTACTACATAACATTAAATTGAACAGACACGATCTATTACCTACTACATAACATTAAATTTGTTGCAGTTGTATCAACTCTTCTCACATATCTTGTAAGCCATTCATAGTATTTTTCTCGAAAGCCCCAGAGTTTTATTCACAACAATTATGCTTCTTGACATTGTTTTAAATAATTATGACTCCACATCCTGTTAGACAGAGAGCTTACCTAATGAATAACTACGCTCTTTGGTTATTGATGGTCATTGTTCAGGCTTTCAGTCGTCATTTTGACTTCTCGCTATTGGCATTGTCTTGAAAACCCTACCTTAATATCCTGAGTTTGTGTATATCGTGACACCATTATATCGACTAGAGTCTTCACATAGTTCTGATCTGTGACTTGGGGGCGTCTTCGGCAAAGGCATCGTCCTTGGTGTGTCCTCCTTGAACTAGATCTGGAGAGGTTTTTGTTGTAGTCATCACTTCCTTCAGGGATGGCTTAGTCCTCCCTGGAAACAAAAATAATATTTATTTTTGAATGCATTATAATTTTCGTTAATATTTTTTATTTAGTGATGGAGTTAACTTGAAGATATTCATTTTTAGTGCATATACTTTTAAGTGGAATAGTCAGCCTTTATGTGTATTCATTAGAGCTTGAACCCCTAATTTTCAGATAAAAGCCAGGCACACTATTCGTGCGGCCAATCTGGTCTGCATTGCCTTTAAGGTGACATGTAGGGGAATGTTTTTTACAGTTATATAGCAAAATATTTTTTGCTAAAATCAATAAAATATTTCTCCATTAGAAACATAGAATTTAATTCTCCACACATGGGGATATCAACAGTTGTTGATTATCTGCCATGGACATAGCGGCACTAGACGATAATTTTTTTTAAAAATGAATAGAAAAAGTGGTAATTAAATTCTAGAACACATTTGAATAAAATATTTAAAAACTTTTTTATCGCCCCTTTTTATGACCTGTTCATGTTATACTCATATATGACAACTGCTTTGATGGAGTAGGGATGAGGAAGGAAGCATTTTGGAGGTAATCCACCTAGAACTGTTAAGATCACCATGGGAAGAAAATTAAAAGCTATGTTTCTACTGGATAAATATTTTATTAATTTTTTGTAAAAAAAGTGTTGCTATAAAAACTGCAAAAAAACACTGATATTTTCTTGTGTGCACTGAACTCCCACCTTAACTATGAAATACGTGTACTCTTCGTTTACCCTGTAAGGTAGACATCAAGCTACCTTGCATTATTCCGCTATGATATAACTTATAGGATATGTGTAATCCATCAAGATAGAACTGATACCTTTCAGGGCGAATGAAATATACATTTACATATAATTACTCTAAGTATGCAGCCATAGATTTCCGTGAAATTTACCATTTTGTTTAGAGTTTAATTTGGTTTTTCTTGGTGCTAAAGCTGGATTAAAAAAACAGGCTAAAAGTTTAAACAAATATTTTATTATTATTTATAGCTTTTAAAGTCTACACAATCAGTAATATTGCAACAATCAAAAACATAATTAATTATTACTCTTAGGTATAAATGTCTCCAAAACTAAGGTGATAGTTTTTGATAGGCACGAATCAGAAAATGATTGTTAACTTAATAGAAATGAAAAACTGTTAGAACAAGTGAATGATTTGGTTTATCTGTGCAGAGTGTCCTGAACAAATGGAAGGATGGACGGTGAAATCTACAGACGGGTGAATGCATCTCGGAGGGTGATTGGATGTATGTGGACTATTGCAAAGAAAGGATTGGTACCAAAAGAGTTGAAGATGACAGTATTTAAAAGTGTGTTATCACCACCATTGCTTTATGGAAGTGAAGCGTGAGATTATCAGGAGAAACAAAAGAGCAAGGTGTCTACTCAACTTGACCAATGAAATCCCCGACCTTTTCCCTGATTTTCCCTGATCATTTCCTAAAATTCCCGATTAAAAAAGTATGTCTCATCCTTCTAAATCGCCCCCCCCCCTCTTCACCCTCAGTTTTCTATTAACCTTTTTTTTTATGAATAATAATAAATTTTAAAATTTGAATATTTTTTAATTTGTATTAAAATTGTTTACTATTAATTAAAAATATATTACACAGCTACAAACAAAAAAATGACATTATAATTTACTGATTTAATGATTATCGTATTTCATATTTTGAGTAAAATATCAGTTTCCCGGATTTTTATTGTGATTTACCAAATTCCCGACTTATTCCCGTTTTTTCCCAATCACTTCAAATTCCCGGCTAATTCCCGTTTTCCCTGATTTTCCCGGATGGTAGACAACCTGAAAAGAGCAAGGTGAATGTTGTTGGAATGAAATACCCAAGAAAAATATGTGGAAAAACTCGTATGAACAGAGCCAGTAATGAATGGGAGCTGAAGGAGTCTGGTTTGAAAGGGAATTCAATAGGTCAATGTGAAAGAAGTGTCTTACGTTGGTTTGTGCATGTTGGGAGGATGAGTGTGGATCGAGTGATGAAGCAAATACATGAAGGTAGAGTGTGTGGGTCAAAAGGCAAGGGTGGGCCGTGTAATACGTACCTAAATGTTGTGGACGAATGTGGGGAGAAGAGAGACATTAATAGTTTTAAGAATAAAAGAGGAAGTCCGACTCGGTGTGTGGATGTTGATGAAGCGGAAGGAGTCTGCAAGGATAGGGAAGTGTGGAGAAAGTTTGTGAATTGTGATGATGGATTAAGTATGGAGTTGTTTTTTTGATCTATATGTACAATTTCTCGGCTACCCCGTAGGGGAATGGCGCGATTAGGTATGTAATCGTATGTATGCATTACAACTAGACTTTGGATCATCGCCAAAGCCAACTTTGCATTTAGTGACGTCATAGATGCATATTTAGTTGTCGAGTTTCTCAAAGAGGGAATGTATATACAGTACATACACTTTATAGTATAGTGGTATTTTTGTAGGAAGGACATTTTGAAAGGCTTTTTTTACCTAGAAAATCCTTCTAAAGTAAATGTATGTGCAGGTTCCGTAAGTCAAGGGACGTCACATCAACAGTTAAAAAAATATTGACTCCATCCGGGATTGGGTAATGTTTAAAATTACGGAGCTTCTTCATAAGGAGTCGTTCAAGTACTACCTAAGCACCTTAGGAGAGGAGGGGGTTCCAGCTTTGCTTATTTCTGTGCACAAGGAGGGGTCAGAAAATGCTTACGTAATGGGCACATAATAGTTAAAAGTGTCGAGACTTGGATTCAAGGACCTTGGTCATCAAATTAACGGTAGCTTAGAGATTTTATGACAATAATAATTAATGTATTCATTATTAATACTTTTTTATAATTTATATTAAATTTAAATTAAATCTTAGAAGTTCTATAAATTAATAATTTTGTTTTAATTTTACCTGTATAATACAATAAATTTAAATCGAATCTTAGAATTTTTATAAATCAATAATTTTGTTTTAATTTTACCTGCAGAGTACAGTCAATTTAAATTAACTTTTCAACAGTGTTTTTTTAAATAATTTTGTACCGTTAATTTACACCTCTACTTTAATAATAACCAGCAATTTATAAATAGCATTTAAAAAAATGGTAATTCCTCTTAACAAATTACAAAAAAGTCGACAAATATTACGTAAGAAAAAAATAAAGTAAAGGATTGAGCTTTGCTTATTTTTGCTTACAAAGAGGAGAGGGGGTCCAAAACAAACAAAAATGTGCAAGAACACGCAGCGAGCAGTTTGGGACCACACACCCTTACTACACCCAATATCATTGATGAGGGAACTGTGGGTTTTGGAGAAAATCTTTATCTTCACTCTCTCTCAGTCAACTGTCGCTCTTAGTTATGTCGGAAGGAGGTGTGCTGGGGTAAGAAGGAGCTACTGGCAACTTCGACTAAGCAGCGTCGCGAAACTTTGTCTTATATTTCAGGGGAAATTGAACACACAAAAACGAGAGAATGACAACGATTTTTCCAAATAGTATCCATGCAATTCCCTCAGAGATGATATCCTGTGTATTCGGTGATTCCGTCATCACTAGATGGCTTGGGAACCCCTCCGTCGTTTACTGGCCCTTGACAGGAGGAGTTGCACTCTCCGTTTGTGATCGCCAACGTCACTGGAGAAGGTCAGAAATTGAGCCTTAGGTGTAGCCTCGGTTTCCCGAGGCTTTGGCCATGATTTGCCCAGCGGGGATCTTGTGGAGGTGTCATGGCCGGCTATCCCCCAGCTGAAATTGGGTACACACTACCACTCGCTCAGTGTGTGGTGGGTTGGGAACCCCTTTCCACACCAGCACACGATTGACTCTACCCGCCTTACTAGAGGGCCGGCCACCCCATCCCGCCAGTAAAGAGAGACGTTGCTTGGGGACCACCCAACACGGAGGCCCCCTGTGAAAATTTTGGGTGAGTGAATCTTAAGCAGGTAGATATTTAACTTTCTTACACTCTACCATCGGGGAATCATACGAGCTGATGCGTACCGCCACGAGGAAGAGAGTAGAGACGTCTCGAACAAGTCCGAAGAGCGGACACCATCAGACCTGCATTGCCACCTAACGCTGAGGAACAGTCGCCCGATCTCAGGTTTCCCTAGATCATCATGGTCGAAATTTTCTGGATTATACCTCATACAGTATCTTAGGAGAATACCCCGTTACATCCTGTATTCAGGGGTGGAAGGAGTTGGGTTCCATCTGTAACGGCCAGAGTTACGGAGGAAGTCCGAAACTCAGCTATAGGGGATGCTGAAGCGTGGTCCTAAGTCACCAAATGAGGACCTCAAGGAGGTGTTCGGGACAGTGCATAATAGTAACACTATCTGATTACCAAACCCTTCCTTCACCTCTGACAATACATCTTGTGAATGTGGGGAATGACAGGCCTCCACCGTGGTTCGGATTCCACGTTAAACTGTAGGTCCTCCATTTCATCTCACAATCACCCTACCATTACACATTAGCGTAAGTGCGTATAACCCGAACGGGTAGTAAGACGTGGTGCTAATANATTCCACGTTAAACTGTAGGTCCTCCATTTCATCTCACAATCACCCTACCATTACACATTAGCGTAAGTGCGTATAACCCGAACGGGTAGTAAGACGTGGTGCTAATATAATAATAATAATAATAATAATAATAATAACGGTAACACTAATAACATTTCATACACAAGTGAAACACAATCTTTAAAATATCACACCACAATAGGGTCATGTATTTTAATCCTCTAGTAGCGATCATCTCTCCGCCAAGACATTCAAGTAGTATTTACCTCCCTCTATTCTTGTTTTGCTTTTTTTGTCTAGACTAAAATGGGCACTAAATTGGCCACTTATTTCGAAATCTATTTTCAGATAGTAACATGTACTTTAGCATCATTACCCTCACTCACATATTCCGGAGCCTGTGTTTCTTCTGCTTTTCTTCGCAACCTCCGTGGCGTCAACGCTCATCACGCCTGCACTTTGGACGTAGTGTGTGCCTCCTGCACCAAACACAACAGAGAATTGGTTAAACTGGGATCACTGGCTTACAATTCTTAGTGGAAATATTAAGATCACGTTTCATTCCACGATTAATGAGCGTGGATAACGTGTAGAGAAGGTATGACACCTGGAACCAGAGGTTGTATATTAGTAGATTAACCTCTAGACTTAATTAAAATGAAATTGAATTGTGATGAGTAATATAACTGTACCATTATTGAATCAATGTTGAACACAATCACACAAGATCAACACTTACGCCCACTTTTGTGTTCGAATGTTCTAAGGCGTCGCTCTTGCAATATGCTGGATTGAAAATGATAGAGATATCGAGGTTCAAACCCCAGGTTGGGTATTCCGAGTACTTTTTACTTAAATGTTTTCACACTCTCCTTACATTCAAAACCGGAAACAGTGTTTTTAAATGTAATATTTCTCACCCCTAACACAATATCGTAGCTAGTATACGCATATAGCCCGGACCCACACTGTCACATGACTGATATAATTGTTTTCTCACCGTTGACTACGACGACAGGGGTGAGGTTGGAGGGCGTTGAGAGATATACAGTGCTGCGATGTTGCGACATCACAACCTCCTTGGTGTTCTTCTCAGGTTTGAACAGCACGATGTATAGCTTGGGGAAGAACAGACAGCCCAGTTGCACCAGACCTCTGCACACACATGCACACATTGTCACAAGATCATTGAATATGTTGAACTGGTTAAATACAATCCATACACTCCAAGGTTTTATTATTATTATTATTATTATTTAGCACCGCGTCTTACTACCCGTTCGGGTTATACGCTTTAAGTACTAACTACGCTAATAGATTAGGAATGGGGAAGGTTGGATTAGAGGAAGTGAACCCGCATTTGCGTGGAGGAAGAGTGGAAAACCATTTAGGAAAAACCACCCCCAGTTCACCCGACAGAGATTATGAACCTCGATCTCCCCGTCCTCAGCAGTCGAGCTCAACACAACTAGCGCGTTACCCAACTACGCCACTGAGGCGGGTCCAAGGTTTGATGAGTATGTTTTATTGAACGTAATAATTGATCATAATAATTGAAAGTAATAAGGTTTTATTATTATTATTATTATCACCGCGTCTTACTACCCGTTCGGGTTGCACACACTTACGCTAATGTGTAATGGTAGAGTGATTGTGAGATGAAATGGAGGACCTACAGTTTAACGTGGGATCCGAACCACGGTAGGAGGCCTGGCATTCTCCACATTCACAAATTTTGATTAATACAAGTCTTGTCAGAGGTGAAGGAAGGGTTTGACAATCAGATAAATCGGTTTCGGGACCGAAACATCGGTCATGTGTTTGGGGCATTATCTAAAACTACGAGTCCAGCCATATTGGCAAGCGTGATAGCGAGCGACTGAGCGAGTGCTTGATTAACACATAGCTCTCGATAGTTGTTGATGAGGAGGCAAAGGTTCGAATCCTGGCTCAGTGAATTGATGGTGGTTTTTGACAAGTGATTTATTGTCGTGGTTTTTCCATCCTCTATCCACGCTAATGGTGATTCTTATTTGTAAAGGCTTATTATAATATTGAAGTATTTTAACATATCAGTTTTATATATATAGGCCCCTATATATATATATATATATATCAATATATTTATACTTCTCAATTTGACATGATATTTAACTTTTTCTTATAATTATTGGTAAGTTTAGCACCCTTGCTACTAACAGCCTAATTTATATAGGTATGGTTTATGATCTTACCAATTAAATTAGGCCGTTAGTAGCAAGTGTGCTAAGCCTTTCAATAATTATAAAAAAAGTCAAATATCCTGTCAAATTGAGAAGTTTTCCTAACACTCAACGAACCAACATACAATAATATTGCCTAGCACCTGTAAAGTAGACTGTTTCAGTTCGAGCGCGCGTACTTGAGAAATAGAACCAGTTCTATCTTTCAAGCATGCGCGCTCGCTCGCTCCAGTCTGGCCACCTCTCATTACAACCAATGTGCTCTATTTTATATTCTGGTCACTCGCTCGCTCGCTCGCCCAGTCTGGCCGTACCCTAAGAAAGATACACCTAATGAACTGACCCTAGTGATAAAGAGATGGCTAGAGTAACGATCCTGATGGAGTTGCTGGTCGATGCCAAATACAAGGGTACGAAAGCAAGCCAGATTATGATGGTAGTGTAGTTGGTGAAGGCGATGTGCCTCGTCTCATTGAAACCACCTGGACACTTCCTCGTCTTGATGGCATAGGCTGTGCACAGACCTAAAACAAAACACACGTATTAAGATTTATTATCACTTTTCTAAATCCCTTTGGTTCCATAATAATCTAATTTTAAGCAAACCTGTTTTATGTTTCTGATGATTTTCCGTTAGATTGATTGTGTAGATTTAGAAAATTGATACCCAAACGGGGATTTGAACTTTGGTTGTCTATATTTACGTGCCTATAGAAACGCTACCGAATGAAATCTACGAAACATATTCTTCATCAATTTATCAATCATCTATCTATCGATCTATATGGTCCTGGTATAATTTTAAAATATTTAAATAGTTCCAAGTTGTTGCTTTTAAAATCTTAGTATTAGGGCTGTGTATAGGTAATATATAAAATAATGCGTGAATCAATTACTTTTATTTTATTTATTTGAGGTATTTAACGTGCACTTTCAGAAACGACTGATTATAATCATCACACGAGAATTACTATGAGCGAGTGTGAAAGGACCTTCAATTTAGTTGAGGAATGTATTTGCACACACCTTTCAAGGTTCTCTTAAATGCCACAATTGGCATGGGACCGACGACTTTACTTCCCCTCTGAATGAAGTTGTGCTACGAATTTATATTTCTCGAGAAAAACCCGTCAACCCCGGTTGGGTTTGATCCCACGAACATCGGGTCCTGAGACGAACACATTACCCCAGGACCACAATGATTGACGTGAGTAACCTTAAGAAATAATGAAAAACCATCATCCCAATCTGTCGAGATTCAACCATGACATCCTGAGTCAGAATTACTCACAACCACACCAAAAGTGTTGACGGTCACTCGAAATCTCACGGTTACACAGTTATAGGCTTATTAACAGTTTTGAGATAATTTGACAGTTTAAGATGTTGGATGATTGAATTTTAGTGGTAGGGGATTTATTCATAAAGAATTTAATTATAAAGTATTAAGATCGTTCGTCATAGCAGCCCCAATTCAGCTCCCGGCTCGCGCGAGGTATTAAAGTAAAATGGAAAAGAAAAGGCCAAGATTTGCCAGAAATGTATGCAGTGTATTCGTATTTGAATGATTTCTTGAAATTTTCCAAGGTGAAGATGGGGGACAAAGCGACAAAGTTTCTTGTTAATAGCTACAGTATGCCCCTGTTATAACAGAATGAAGATATGTGGGAAGACATTCTAAAATGGTCGAAAACGGCCTTTTCAACGCAGTTTTTATCCAAATATCGTTTAATATTCTAACAATGTAATGTATTAGGAACTTCTATTGACTCTTTATCTCCACTAATGTTTGATCAGAAATGATCCATGTGCAATAGTGTTCGTGTAAATTAACGAGTTCTAGTCGATTGTATCACAGAGTTGATGGACATGTGATGCACGCTCTTTTAATATAGCTGATGTACAGCAGACCGGAAACCTGGAAGTTAGTCACACTTTTTCTTTCAACAAACAATCGCTGTTTGTGATAAGTAAGGTGAGAGAAGAAATGAGATTACTGTTAATGTTTTGTTTTAGTTAATCTGATATTTTGGGCGTTAATATATTTATAACTAATCAAACTGAAGTTTAAATTTTAAAACTTCGGATATATAGATGGCACTCGATTCCACATAAATATCCCCCCATAGAGTAGTGTCTCCGCACGTAACTCTAAAAAACCCTTATTCGGTTTCTAAATTTCTTACCCCCCCCTTACCCCTCTCCCCAACGTTACTAATAAT